>VZSC01010754.1:92578-143828 GCA_013398225.1 Steatornis caripensis
CCTGATTTGTTTAAGTGGTTTTGCATAGAAACAATAGAAGTTTGCTGTCCTGCTGGAACTTACGGACCAGATTGCCTTGGTAATTTTTCTTTTGAAAAATACAGTAGCAGATATGTTCTTTTTACCTGTATGTTTTAACCTTTTGTAACATGGGCAAATACATGAAATATACTTTGTGTGACACCTCAGCTGCTGTGTTGTATGTACCTGCCTGATAGCTGGGTAGCTGCCTTGTGACCATCTTGCTTGGGATGCTTCCGGGCATGAAGTACTGTACAAAGCTGTCAAGGATACTTACGTGTGCAGAATCCATCTGATCTGATGCTCATAGCCATGCCTGACCTGTGCTTAAAGGCTCTCTGTGACATCAAGTCACAGATAAAAAGGAGGTATTTTGGCCCCTGAAGTTTGTATAATTTATAAATCTCTAAAACCTTGCACTTTGTTAGAGATCAGCTTTGGCTTCTTATATTGTTAAAAATTATGTGCCAATTCCCAATATTGATCTAAATGATTGCTAGCAGATTTTTCCAACTGCAGTATGAGCATTCTCAGAAAGCCCGAATAAAGGAAGGTACCACCTTTAGCCAGGAAGCTAGGAAAATAGATAAAATTCTAAGCAATAGTTTTTACCCAAAATGAAATTTATAACTGAACTTTCCTGGATGTTGTTTTGAGTTCCTCTTATACCTGAATATATTACTGAGCATTCCTTATTGCAAGCCTTTTGGTTGCTCTTGAGGGGGGAAAAAACATTTTGGAAATTATCCTGGTTTAGTGTGACTTTTTTTTTACATTTTTACTGTCTATGAGGAGGGTGCTTCAGGTGCTTGTGGCTGAGAATAGGAAGTTATTTCCTTTAACATCTGATGTAAAAGTATTTTTGATCCTTTTTAGCTTGTCGTGGTGGATCGGAAAGACCTTGCCATGGAAATGGCCACTGTGATGGTGATGGTACCCGAGGTGGAGATGGCTCGTGTAGCTGTAACAAGGAATATACAGGAGACTTTTGTTTGGACTGTTCTAATGGTTACTTCAGTACGTTGAGAAATGAGACGCATTCTGTTTGTACAGGTAACAAAGTCTTTGGTGCATGCTTAGAATATTTGTCTTCCGTCTTCAGCTTTTGTAAACAAAACTAGATATAATTAACTTGACAAATGTAAAAACCAAAAATAGTTATAGTTTGGTCACTCAGCTTTAACCATAAATGATATGCCAGTCAGTTTGGAATTCTGAGGTTTTGCTAAGTGATCCCAGGCAGCCCTTGATTTTCATATTCTTTTTTTTTTCTACTTTCAATTAAGAAGCAGAATTCATCTATGTCATGAGGGAGGCAAGAGGTGCGAGGGAAGACCATGCTTTGCCTCCTTACCCACCAAGTACTGTACGAAAATCTTGACCTGAAATTGCTGCATAGAGGACTACTTTTAAACCTAGATTTTTCTCATGTCTCAGATAAGCCTAACTGGAGTAAATGAGCATGGAAACAGCTGATCTGTACTGTAGACTACATAGATTCCAGTGAAGTATGTCTAAGCTTAGTTGAAAACAAAGTCAGGTTCTAGGAATAAAGTGCAGTGATTCTTCTGTAAGATTTTTTTTATATTGCAATTATAACATGCATATGTTATATATGCATATTATATATATATATATATATATATATGCATATACAACTGGATTTCTAGTATGTTTCCTTGCGAAGTTCTTCACACTGGTATAACTTCACACATTGCTCTCATAGCTGGTTGCAAATGAAGTAGTCTGAGGATTTGTTAGGTGGGAGTGCTGAGTCTAGTGTTTAAACAGTTGTCCCAACCCTGAGGGGCTGAACAGAGATTACCTTCTTGGTCTCCTCTTCCCAAATACTGTGGAAATTGGACCTGCTGCTTCTAGTCACTAGAATTTCATGGCACTGTTTTAAGTGGTGCGGATGACTGTAATTGCCAGATTTGGCTTTCTGGGTGCTTTCTGGGTTTGTTTTGTTTTGGCTTTTGTTTTGGTTTTGTTTTTTTTATTTGTAGGATAGAGCTGCATTTTTTTAAATGATACCTCCATAGACCCAAGATTTAAACCTGTGAATAGGAGGGTCAAGGTACTAAAATACAATAGCTTCCGGTGAATGCTAAATAAGGTTTTCTTTGAGAATTTGTGTGCCCAAACTTGTCTTGGAATCTCTCAACAAAGCTCAGATTGCAGTTTTCTCTTATGTCAGCCTGCCATGCTGCCTGTAAAACTTGTACTGGTTCAAGTAACAAGGACTGCCAAGACTGTAAAGAAGGCTGGATTAAAAATGAAGAAGCAGCTTGTGTGGGTGAGTAATTCTTGGTAGACTTCTGTCAGTTTAGATTTCTATAGTTTGTAGTCTCTGTCTTCCTAACTTGTTTCATGTTACAGGAAAGTAGTATTTCCTCCCCACTGATCACCTGGTGATTATAGTTGTATTTATCAAACCGTTCACTGTGTATCTTTTTAGTTTAGTGGAATACATATGGCAGTAAGTGGGGGTGTTTCTTTTAAGATATGTTGTTTGTGTTTATTTGAATGCTGAACAGTGCCCTGCTCTTGATTTAAGCTATTCTGTCAACTACTGGAAGATTCCTGTCAGCTTCTCTACATACTTTATAGTGATTGCACAATTATCTTCACATTGCGGTATGTTTATAAATGCTCAACCCTACCTAATAGAATTCAAATATTTCACTAAGAGCCAGGCATACTAACTTTTCCTATTATTAGAGAGAAATACTAGGAGATAACAAGCTCAGTGTTTCCGTTAATCTCTTACCTATTTCTAGCTTAGCATTTCTCTTGGTTTTGGAAGTGATACATATGAAACAGTTAGGGGAAAAACCCAAATACTAAAAATTCTCACAGTGAGGGAATGCACTGGACAGAGTAACACATTCTGTTTAACTGGTTGGATTTAACTAGTTGAAGACCCTTGACCTAATGTCTGGAAACAGCATCTTAGAAATTATGTGAACACTGCTTCTTTTTAGAAGTGCTAATGAGAACTAGGATTTGAATTACGGTTCCTGCGATACCTGCTTAGGCAACTGTTGAATGCTTCAAGAGCGTTTTTAAGATGCTCCAATATTGTCTTCTGTATAACTCTGTTTTTTCCAAACAATCATGGCAACTAATCAAGTATAAATTAATTGAGTAATCAGTAGGAACAATGTCTGCAGCAACAGGATGAGATAAACAGCAAGGGGACTGAAGTAGCCTTTCTCTGAATTTTTCAGTTGTGTGTACTGTTGTGCCCTTTCCTTGAAATCAGAAGGCTAGCATGTTTTAACTGCCCGGGTAGGACTGGTTTTCAGCTTTGCTGGTGCTAACAATAACTTGGCTTTCTCCAGTTTGCGTTGTGTAGAAAACTAAGCAGTGTATGTGTGTGTGCGCATTTGTGTAAATTTTTTTAATACTTTTAAAAAGTTCCATAGCTTGGCATTGTGGTTTAGGCCCAGCTGGCAACAAAGAACCACTTGGCCGCTTGCTCACTCCTCCCCCCACACTGGGATGAGGCGAAAATGTAATGAAACCTCATGGGTCAAGACAAGGATAGGGAGGGTTCACTCACCAGTTGTAGTCACAGGCAAAACCACACTCAACTTGGGGAAAAAATTCAATTTAATTGGTTATCAGTCAAGACAGAGTAGGGTAAGGAGACATGAAAATCCAGATCTTGCAAACAAACCCCTTCTCACACCCCTCCCTCCTTCCCGGGCTCGAGCCTCCTCTCTCCTGATGTCTCTCCCTCCTCCCCCATCAGCAGCGCAGGGGGATAGGAAATGGGGGGTGCAGTCAGTTCACCAAAGAGTGTCTCTGTTGCTCCTTCTTCCTCAGGTGGGGAGGGCTTCTCGTGCTTCCCCTGCTCCAGCACTGGGTCCCTCCCATGGCAAACAGTCCCTCACAAACCCCTCTGATGTGAGTCCTTCCCATGTGGTGCAGTCCCTCAGGAACCTGGCGTCGGGTCCTCCATGGGCTTCAGGTCTATCTCTGCTCCTCTGTGGTCCTTCACAAGCTGCTCCACTGCAATGCTCCTAGAGGAGCACAGGCTGCCCTCTCCCCATGTGCTGCAAGGGAATCTCGGCTCCAGCTGCCTCTTCCCCCTCCTTCCTCACTGACTCCCGGTATCTGCATAGGTGTTTCTCTCAAGTCCCCCTCCTCCCTCTGCTGCAGGTCTCCATTGGTGGGGGAGCTTTGAGCAGCTTCTCACAGGGGCCACCCATGTAGCCTCTCCCCCACTACCAAAGCCCTGCCGTACAGACCTAACACACTTCGTAATATAGGAGTAGAGAAATCAACAGTATTTCAGAAAAGTAGTCTGTCTGCTTATTTGTTATGCTATTTGCATAAAAAGCATAAGTGCATGCAAAACACTGACCTGAAAATGATAATGATGGCAGGTATTCTGGAAGTTTTATTTAATTTGAGCTCTTGAATTTCTGATATGTCTGTTATTATCATCACAAAACATCTTCTGAGGATCAGTTTTGATTTGTTAATGTAAATCTAAGCTAAACAAAACAGTATTTGTTACCATGGTACTTATGTCTAAAGTGTTGCATATCTGATCTTGAACTCATTGTAACAATTATTCTCAATACAATCAGTTCAAGTTTATAGCTTCTGTGGGCCAATTCTTACAAGACCTCAAAGCATAGCATTCAAATATTAATCTGGCTATTTAATCATTACTACTATTTTAGGTAACTCGTCACTTTTTATCTTTCAGATTTAGACGAGTGTGCTTCTTCTCCTTGCAAAGATCATCAGTATTGTTTGAACACAGATGGATCTTTCTCATGCAAAGGTTTCTTTCTAATCTTCTATTGTACTTTGTCATCTAGAATCCCAATCTAATGCTAGAGGTAATGCTAGAAAGGGCATGATACCAGGCATTTGGCACAATGTGGTCTGGTCCTGACTGGGCCTGGGGAGGATGAGACGTTAGACCTATAGTATGAGGAAGGAAGAGATTTCTGGTTATTTCTCCTCTGCTCTTGTGAGATCCCCCTGGAGTACTGTGTTCAGCTCCTGAGTCCCCAGCATAAGAAGGACAGGGACCTGTTGGGAGTGAGTCCAGAGGAGGGCCATGGAGATGATCAGGGGCTGGAGCACCTCTCCTATGAAGACAGGCTGAGAGAGTTGGGGTTGTTCAGCCTGGGAAAGAGAAGACTCCAGAGAGATCTTATAGCAGCCTTCCAGTACTGAAAGGAGCTTATAAGAAAGATGGAGAGAGACTTTTCACCAGGGCCTGTAGGGACAGGACAAGGGGCAACAGTTTTAAGCTGGAAGAGGGTAGCTTTAGATTGGACATAAAGAAGAAATTCTTCACAGTAAGGGTGGTCTGACACTGGAACAGGTTGCCCAGAGAAGTTGTGGCTGCCCCCTCCCTGGGAGTGTTCAAGGCCAGGTGGGATGGGGCTTTGAGCAACCTGGTCTAGGGGAAGGTGTCCCTGCCCATGGCAGGAGGGTTGGAACCAGACAATCTTTAAAGGTCCCTTCCAACCTAAACCATTCTATGATTCTGTGATTTCTTGTGTGGGTAAGCTGACTGACTTTAAGGGTGGTACTTTAAACCACATATATATGAATTTTAATGCTTAAAATACTTTATCTTTAGTGTGTGATGCCAGCTGCATTGGTTGCACAGGGGAAGGTTCTGACAAGTGCAAGACCTGCGCATCTGGATACATAAATGAAGATGAAAAATGTACAGGTTGGTGGATTTAGCATGGTAGAACACTAGTTAGCTCACTCTTGTGAGCTGACACAACAGCTGAGGAGCTGTTGCGTATGTTTGTGTTTGTCTGCTTTAGTTTTCAAGCCCATCAAAATGAACCAGTTGTTCCAGTATTAGTAGCAAATAATTTATAACTTCCTTTGTATTATTGAGCTAATATGCATGACAAGGCTTAAAGGTAAAACACTCCTACAAAAGGAACAAAGTATTTTATAGGAGGTTCAGGAAACGAATACATGAGTCTCTTGTCAGTTGTATACCACTTCATTAGAAGTGTGCATCTGTATTAATTTTGTAACAGAAAGGCAGGAACACAATGTGGATTCTGTTGTCTTTCTGTTAATCCATTCATGCCCAAGTTCAAATGATATTAATTCATAGAGAATTATAACATGTGAAATGATAGTAAAGAGAGTGAAATTAGAGTTTCTCTGTGGGGAGGAGCAGAAGGTATGCCACATCTTAGGTAGCTGTTAACTATGATGATGTAGTATTTACACGCTCCCTTCCCTTTAGTCGTACTTTGATGGCATCAATAGAAAATTACTGTTGGAAATCCTCAGTAGGTTAAGACAAGTGCCATTGCTTTAATTCATTTTCCCACACAGGGGCCTGCAAAACATAAAAAAACCCAGTACTATCTGAATAAATTTGAAACACAGTCTAAATAATGGAGAACTGTAACAAGCTTGTTTTAACAGACGTTAAATCTGTTGCAGCAGCGTTCTGCTCCTCAGTGATTTTTATATTTGAATAGTATTTTGCTTATATGACTGACCACAAGTAAGTTTCATAACAAAATAACAGCAGTGAACTCTTTCTTTCCCTATCCTATCTCTAGATATAGATGAATGTAACCTTCCTGAAAAGGTCTGTGTGAAAGAGAATCAAGACTGTGTTAATACTTCAGGTAGTTACAAATGTGTATGTTCAGAAGGGTTTGAAGAGAAGGATGGAACGTGTGTTCAAACTGTAAAAACAGGCAAGTGGCTTTTCAATGACGGATTTTTTTCAAAATATGCTATATCGACAACTTGAAGGTCGATTTCTGTCTAAGGGTCTAGTCACTTGTAAACTCTTCTGTATAATTTCTCATCTTACTACAGCTGTGGTCTGTGTCAAGTAGTTCGTGGTGCAGACCACGTTCTAACAGGCATGTTTTCTTGCTTAAAGACAGTGGATTTTTTTTTAAATGTCCTGTTCTTGTGTTGATTTTTTTTTGCTTAACTCGAGGCTGTGGATGTAAGTTGCTTAAGTGTCTGGCTTCACTACATAAAATGAACTGGCAAATTACTGCCGTTGTAAAAAGGAGGTGTTCCTTCTCCTCACTTTTTTTCCTTTATCATTAATTAAGGGTTTATCTGATTGCATGCAAGCACCTTCAACTCGCTGAAATCTCAGAACACTAAAGCAGAATTCTTTTTGCTGGATGAACAAACTGAATTTGTTTGGTTTGTGATCACAAAAGTGCCAGAACTGGTGTGAAGGTGAATATGGAGAAGATGTTCATCTTTCAGGAGCAGGGAACTGTTTAGCTTGACTATAGCTAGAACTATACCTTCAGTCAAGAAATTCAAGTGTAATTTGCTTACGATATACGACGCATTATGGACAGAATTAGGTTCATTAGTGGTGCATTACTCAGTCTAGGCTCTTTTTACGGTTCCAAAGTGAAAGACAGAATTATTTCGGAATAAAGGTTGTAGGAGAATAGATGAGAGACACTGAATTTCATACCTTTATTTTTTTTCTGCTGCTTAGCTTTTTTGGGTTTTTTTGTTGTGGGTTTTTTTTTTTTTTTATTCCCACTCACCCCCTCAAGACTGCTTTTCATCTTTTACTAGTAAGCTGTAAAGATCTATGTAGTATTGCTACTCAAGGCCATTCAGGTCAGATCTTACACTCTCAGCACTCACTTGTATTAGTCCTTTAAAATCAATTGTGTACTTTTCGGGTACAGCAACTACAGATACTCAGGATATCAGTTACTATGTTTTTCAATGTGGCCTGACATTTTATGAGAATAAAGACAGAATGAAAAGTTGACAAATTAGCTTAGCTTTTTTCTTAGATTAATGCTTTTCCCAATATAATAAAATTGCTCTGCTTTTTTGAAGGCTGTTTTAACATCTGAACTACGCAGTTTTTACTATAGAAAATAATTAAAGTAGTACTTGCTTTTTGTTTTCAGATACCAGAATTTCCTGTGACAGGTCACTTGGAAAGGAGAAAGTTCACTGTGAATAGCTGAAAACAAAAGCTTAGAATAGAAATAGCTGTGCTGCCTTTTTCTTCCATTAACAATATCATACTAGTTTATTTGAAATGTTTTGTTTGCATCTAGTAAAAAAAAAAAGTAATTGTAAGTTTAGACTAGGAGGTTGATGCTTTTAGCCCTTCTATATGGCTTTATTGCTTCTCTGGTCTTGATAAATATGGTTATTTGGGTTTCTCTTTTTAAAATTCCTAATATCAGAAATTATTTGGTATAATTAATAATATATTTGTATTCTAATTATGATATTTAATTTCATAGGAGAGGAAGGAGAGAGTGAAAGAACTGAGCCTTCACCTACTGGACATGATGACTTATGATCTGCATTCAGAACCAAAAGACATTTCTATCTAAAGTTTTAAATTATTGGACTAAGCCTCTGCTAGCTGACATACTGTGGAAATGGTATTAAATATGCAGGTTGCCATTAAGATTTTTTTTAAGTGGTGATAAACTGCTCTTTAAACTGCATTTCTTTATTCTTAAATTCCACTTTTTATATAATTCTTCAAGAACAACACTCTAGATGGGTTAGTATAAAAATTGAATTTACATAACATTGTACCTAGCAATTGTAAGCAATTTCCAGGTTTTCTCATTCTAGTGCCTACTGAAAACTATCGTCATTTGGAAGGACTTAATTGCACTTCATAATCCAAGAAAAATTTAGACTGAAGTGTCGTGTTTCTTGACATGAGAAATATTTCTGTAACTGAAATACAGCTTTTAGAAATTGTCAAAGGGAATCTCTTTGGGGGGGAAGCATTGTTCCCTTAAACAAAATAGAATGCCTAATACTGCATTCAATAAAAGTTTATTTTGTTGGAATGTGCCTTAGAAATTTTTAAGATATTGATACGTTGCTGTGTTGTCATATCTATTTTTCATTTAGGCAGTGAAAAAAAAAAAAGAAAAAAACAAAACCAAACAAAAAACCCTACAAAAGCCACCGACCTTGGCTCACAGTTGTTGTATGAGTATTCTCTAGAATTGATAAGTACATGACTTCCAGTACAGTCTACTACTGCTGCATGTGATAGCTTTCTGTCTCTTTCAGAGCAAGCATATTACAATCAATTTATCTTGTTGTCTCTTCTGCTGTTTCAGTGAGAAGTGTAGCGTAGACACAACTTCCTACGTGTTGTCCCTAACCTTAAAGACAAGTTTAAGAGATAAAATTGATATATTCTGCAGGATGGTCACAGCTGTAGATAAGCCAAGGACCATCCAGGTACAGTATTTAAAGCTCTGATGGAAGTGAGTAAAGTTTGGAATGCATTGTGGTGGCGGATACAGGGAGCATAAACAGGGATTGCAGAATACAGCTAAAAAGAACATTGCTTAGGCTTGGCTATGAAGTTATAAATAGTACCCCGAGGTAGGTGGAAATAAAAAGGGTGTAATAGGATTGACCTGTTGAGCAGTGAAGGCCAAACACCTGTATACTTCTGAAGACTTCTTTGTTCAAAGTCACAGTTCAGTTTGTGAGCAGTACATGTAGGATTTTATATGTGTAATAGATGTATATGTGAATATTGTACAGAAAAGGATTCTGTTGGATTCTTATGTTAAAAGCTGTCTAAGCTGATCTTACGTGCTGTAGTTTAAATACCCAACGGTATTACAGTATCTGTAACAACAGTTTTCTTTAAGTTATTTTTCTTCAGCTGTTATATCTAGATGTTTCTTAAATTTGCCAGTCTGAGAATGAAAACTTTGGTGCTTTCTCAGCTGTAATTGACAGAGATAGGCCTATATGCCACATATCTTTCAAGTTGTAGGATAGGTGTTGTATTTAGTAAGTGCTAAACTAAAAGGAGGAAAAAGTTGGCAGTTTGGGAAGCACAGGGAATACAGCTCAAGGATCTTTAGGGGTTTTTAATACAGACGTAGCAAGTTTTGGTGGTATTAGGCCTTAAGGTTCTTACAGGAGTGTCCTTGTCTTTGTTGCTCAGTCATTGACACTTAACTCGCAGGTGTTCCAGGTGATGGTCCAAATGGTCCTTGTTAATAGTAACATCAACTGTCAGTTCTGTTTAGAAACAAAACAGTCAACTAACAACAACTTTTACTCAATGGCATTGTCTCTGCAGTACAAACTCTTCTATTAATGTTTCAAGTCTGAAATAATGTTTCCTCATATGAAGAACTTGCAATTCTAAGTTCCCTTCAAGTTATTTAGGACTCTGCGAGAATACCTCATCAGGTTAACTACATTGTGGAAGCATTTGCTTTCCATTTCCTTCCTTGCAAGCTCTGGACAAAAAGCCGTAGCTGAATCGGTTCTAGTTAAGCTCAACTCTGGGATGAATTAATGAGAAACAAGAACTGCGATAATTTCTTTTTTCTCTGGTGATGGAGAGGAGAAACTCTTTCTAGCCTGACATGCAAAAGTAATGAGAGTAGTCTGATATAACCAAACTGTTGTTCAGCTCTGGAGAGTAGTGTTTTCAGCTTTCCATTACCAGAGTAAGAATGATAAGTATTTCTGTCTAGAAAATACATGGTATTAGGAGTCGCTAATATATTTTTCCTCAATCCTCCTACTCCCTGCCCCCTGATTATTAGCACCTATTGCTCTGTGTTATATTACTGTGGATCACAGAATAAACTTAGTAAGTCAGGATAAACTTAGTAAGTCAGGAGTCCGGAAAGGTGAATTATTAGAAATATTAGAGCTTTCTCTGAAGGAATGTTGATCAAGTTATATATTTGGTAAATATTTAACACTATGCTACTGCATCATGCTTTCTCAGTGCCGAGTTTCTAAAGAGTTAGTCCTCTTGTTTTATTCTTCATCCTCTTTTTACTACTTCAGACTGTAATTACTGCTCTGTTTTAGAGGGTGGAACTAAAAACTGTGTTGACTGAATTTATTCTCCCTGCCCCACGACGCCCCCGGACCTCGGCTACAGTGGAGATCGGACTCTTTAGTCGTCTTACGTTTTGCTGCTCATAGTGAGAATGAAGGGGATGGGGGAACAGGTTTTAAGCTGATAAGCAGAAACTGGCAATGAATGTCAAGTGCTTTCTGTTAACCAAACCAGTCCAGGGTATGAATGCTCTCTGCTGTGTGTGTTAACAGCTTAGTGCTAAAAAAAAGCAAGCTGTTACCATTAAATTTTGCATTATATTGTAAGGAGATCTGGTTATCTAATACAAGACTTCGTACTTGTGGTTGCCTGGAATTACATATCTCATGTCAAACTGTATGAATATGTTGGTAAATACTTCAGAAGTGATCTGAGAGAGCCAACAAACAAGATTTGTGCCTTCAGGAAGTGTTGGTTAGGTGCTCTTGTCATAAATGCCAAGGTGAACCTTGAGCTTCTAGATTCACACTTATTATTTTGTAAACTTCATACTGTGTGGTATCAAACTAAAAATGGCATCACTTTTGCTAAGACTGAATGCTTTTTGTAATGGGAAATACATATATATACACTACTCAGTACCATCTAGGCACTTTAAAGGACAAGGTTCTGTGGTATGTTTTAGCTGGTCTCCACAGAAGGTCCAGGAACACCTTCCAGGAACAAGCAAACCTACAGACCTGCATGTTTCAATTAAAGTGCTAAACAAGGCCACGACAGCAGTATCAGGTATGCAGCATGCGTACCACTATTTTCCTACAGTGTCTAAATTTAGGAATCAACGTATGTGCTGAAATGTTTTCACCTGAGCATTGGGACATAATATTGAATTTATTCTCTGGTGTGAATTTCAAGTGTGTCTATCATAGACACTGAGTTCTCTGCAAAGCATAATAGTATCCATTCATAAATAGAGTAAAAGAAGTCTTGTTTTATAGTGTAACTGGATGATTTAGATAATTCAGGAAGTCAAGAGATCACCTGAAAGGACTCAAATCACTATCTTTTTTCTCAGGAGAGATGCCAAAACCCATAGGTTATCTACAAGATCAGGACCCAGATCAATGTGAAATACATGGAACATATTGTACAAACACAACACTGCTTTCTCCTTTTATGGTTGGTGAGGACTTATCATACATTGTCTTAGTGTGTATGGGAGAGGTACTCTTCAGTCAGGTAGTTGTCATTGTTAGCCTTTGAACTGACATTTGCAAGTTGAAAAAGCAGTAAGAGTTGTGAAAATGAACAAATCACAGTTTGAGTGTTAAGTAGTCGGTGTATACAGCACTATGTGCATATGTTAAGACAATTCTCCCTGACAAACCAGGTGCACCCTGCCCTTCATGTTGCTTTCAGACCATTTTTAATGCAGCACAAGGCTAGGCATACAAATAATTTAAGCTTGCCTTAACAAGTGATGAACTGAAAAGAATACATGGGGAGAGGGGGGGAAAAAAAAAGGCTTTAAAAAAAAACGCCAAGCAGTCCTGGATCATATATAGCAATAACATAAAAGACGGTTCTCCATAATGGTCCTAGCTGACCTCTTGATAACCCATGCTTTCCTCCTCTCTGTCTTATCAGTCTGCTGTGGGTTATTTTCTGAGATTATGTTTTATCTGTTCTGAAAGGAAACTTCTGAGGCTGTTCAAAGTAACTTGTCTGTGCTTTTTTTTCTTTCTTGGATCAAAATGGAATTTTTCTCATCTTTTTCAGCAACTTCACGTCGTGTCTGACTTTCTGTTTTCAGTTCCAATATTAATCCAGATACAATCTGTGGATAGAGCTCAGATGTTTACGAGTATCTTATTTTTTCTCAGATTTTTCTTAGAATTAGATTTTAGTGGATGCTAATGTAATAGTATTTCTCTTGCACTAGTGTATTAGATTTTATTTCTTACTTGAAAGTGCCTTTGAAATTGTATTTCTGTTGTGTTAGACCATCGTAGCCTTTTTGTCTGGATTTTAACTTCTTTTTTAACAATACCCAAGTTAATCCTTCCTCTTAGGACTGGAATATTAAAACTTAATTTCTAGTCTACTGATTGTTGTTTGTGGCACATGTGGCTGTGTGTAAAGTAGTTGAGATAACAGGCATGTCCTTATTACCCTGTCTTTGTTGACTTTCTTGGGGGCAAAAGGGAGAGTTGCTGTTAGTCCTATTGAATCTGGACCTCTTAAACCAAGGTTCTGGAAGGCAGAGGAATCTCCCGGGATAAACTAGTGGGAGGTAAGAGACCTAGACCTGGATTTATTTCTCCTGCTTTCTGACGGTGCTCCAACCACTAGATTAACAACTAGATGGGCAAGACTGCACCTGGTCCCACATCAAAAGAAAAGAGCAAGCTCATAGAAGGTTGGTGTGTTCTTTTAGGTGTGTGGAAGGGTTTTTTGGTGTTTTTTTTTTCTTTTTAGAAAATGAGTATCTGTTATCAGTAGATGCAACTTGCTGATCTTGATTCATAAACCTAAGTTCTGTAGGAGTGAAAAGTCAGACTCATTCAAGTCCTGGGTGGAGGAGGTTGAGTGGTGGTTTTGGCTAAGAGTACGTACCTATCTTGCCTAACTTTTGCTGTCTGGAATGTGTATGTCAAAGTCTGGCTGAGTTGTTTGATAGTTGCTGTTAGAACAGATTACACGGGTTGTTGGCACTCTGCTCACGTGTAATAGGTGCTTGGCTGCTGGAGCAGAATCTAGAAGTCCAGACCGCAGAGAGTGTGATGATATGAAAGTACTACTTGTCCCACTCCACTCCTGGCACAGTGCAATGTCTTCTACCTTGGGCTATACTGGGCCTGGCCTGGCCTAGCATCAGGTTACTTTGCTTGTATGGTATGACCATGAGCTGCAGGTCCTGATTACGCCAACTCTGGTTGTCCGTTTAAAGTTGGACTGTAAGTAAGTTACTGACCTGTCTCCTGAATGTGCCTGAGACTCAGTTAACTATTCCACACTTACGCTTGCTGCAGCCAGAACTCGTTCTGCCACTGAACCAAAACTGAGCTTTGCCACTGCCAAGAATATAAGCCAAATGAATTTCTGAGATGACAAAATCACAGAATGGTTGAGGGTAGAATGTACCTTCAGAAGCTGGCTATGCCAACAACCCTACTCAAAGCAGTGTCAGCTAGAGCAGGACCTTGTTGCTCAGGACCACATTTACTTGGGTTTTGAATATCTCCAGGAACGGAGACTCGACACCCTTGCTGCCTTCATGTCCTTGGGAACCTTTTCCGATCAGTATGACTTTTCAAAGACTATCAAGAATGGCTTTGCAACAACATCGGCTACCCTCCACAGCACGCATGGGAGCATACAGTCAGGCTTAATGGGCTTACTGTCTGTCCAGCTTCTTTAAATGTTCTGTAATCTGATTCTCCTCCAGGTAAGTCTCACTTGTTCCAGATGTTCCCACAGGTCTGAGGATCCTGAAGACAAATTTATCAGTAAAGACCAAAGCAAAGAAGGTATTAAGTGCCCTGGCCTTTTATGTGTCCTTTGTCACCTGGTCCCTGGCCCACAGCAATAGGCTCATGTTTTGTGTCATCTGCAGACATGACTGTAGCAGCCCTTAATGCTTTTCAAATCCCTTGCTAGTTCTATTCCGGGTGGGTTTTGGCTTTCTTGATCCCATCCCTTCATGCTAAGACAGCGTCTCTGTATTCTTCCTGGGTCACTTGCCCCTGTTTTCACCTTGTGTGTTCCTTTTGAGTTTAGGAGCTCTTTGTTCATTTGTGCCGGCTTCCTGCTGCCTTTGCTTGATTTCCCATGCGTCAGGATTGGAGAAGGTGATCACTGAAAAATGAACCAACTCCCCTGGACCCTTCTGTCTAGGATTCTCTGCCATAACTTCCCTTCCAACCAGATCCCTGAAGAGGCCAAGGTCTACTCTCTTGATGTCAAGGGTTATGATCCGCTATTGCTTTAGTGTTATTTGGTTACACTACTTGGTCTGCTGAGGTAAAAATACTCTTTACTTAATGATGCTTTTTTGTGAATTTGTCGCTCCTAATTCAGCCTTTGCCAGTAGGGACACTGTAGGCTCTTGGGGGCTGAGGTTCATCTTTTTGGTTTGCGTTTGTTAAATAGATTCATGCTCTAATCCTTACCCATCATTCCCCAGTTTGCATCACAGTATTTGATCGCATCTGCCACTGCATCCACTCGTGCAAAACTGCTTGAGTAGTAGCTGGAAAGTTGTGCAACTAGGAGAAACATTCTTCTCTTGCTAAATTCTTCAGTATTCACAGAGCACAGAAAGTCCAAGGAGGGGGGGGTGGTAAAAGGGAAGTTGGATTTCATACTAGCTATAAGATGAATGCTCAAGTTGAGCTTGTTAATGTTGGGACAATCATCTTTAAATACATCTTGGGGCTGCTATGTCAGTATTTCTATGCATATTTGAGAAATTATTATGGATGCTTTGGTGATGGTGCTTCCTGTTTTGCAAATAATGTAATGTCCATGTAGTATAATCTATCATTTTGGTAGACTATGTATACAATAACTTTATAAACCTAGTACTCTCTGTCCTTTTTTTGACAGATATCAAAACTGGACATTTTATCTTTCTTGAGGAAAAAAGAAAAGTCACCTTAAATTAAATCAGTGCTGCTTCACATTAATCTTTTCAGTGTCTTCTAGGAATCTAGTCTGGATCCTGTTACTCTTGCCCATTCTGTGTACCTGTAAGAAGTTCTTTCTAATTAAAAAAAAAAATCACCAAGCATTGTTTTTCTTGACTATTTCTTAGTTTAAAAAAAAAGTTTGGCTTTTTTTAATAAAGGAGAAGAAGGAAGAACACACACTTTAAAACAAAAAAATGAGAGGGCCTACATACTATTTTGTTTTGGTTTTTTTCTAGATAAAAATGGCTGCCCAAAAAAGGGATGTGTGAATAAATTATTCATTATTCTAAGAGGGGAGATCTTGTGGGTCATCTTATTCTTCCCTTGCCAGTGTGGAATTATTCTCTCTGTGCCATTTGGAAATGCAGTATCTAATTACAAAATTGCTAAGGTAACATCTTTTCCGTCATTCCCTATTATTTTATCTTTCAAAACATATTGTCAGGTGCTCATTTGATAGTAATTCTTTTTAATGACTAGCACAATAAATAAGAACTCTCTTGCGTGCAGCCGTGATCGTGGCCTCATTTATTTGAGGTAGTGCACAGACACAAAAGATGGTCCTAGATAAGATCTCTGCCTTGCAAAAGGTGGAACAGATTCAGGGAACTGAGACTCATCTTTGACATTTAGCATAAATAATATGTACATTTTTAGTTCACTTTCACATTTTTTTGTTTCTGGAGTAGGCAATGTCACATTTTCAAGCACTGAAGCAAAGAAGGCCAGATACTGCCATTTAGAAAAGCATAACGACAGCTGACATTTTCATGTGAAATGCAGTTATGTAAAGGGAATGGCTAACCATAAATCTTGGCAACAATGAAACATGTAGTTTCAGTGCTAAGATGAACTTTAACTTGCTCTCAGGACATTCAGAACTCTTTGCTGTATGAGTTCATCCCCTCAGTGACTTTCTAACATACTTAAATAAAACAATAACTTTCTGAATCAAGTAACAGCAAGGTTAACTGTGGCAGCTCAGCATTGGCAATTAGAAAGATCACACATCTCACTGGGAATGGAGAAGAGAGAATGTGAGAAGTCATCAGGTGTATGAATCAGCCACCAGAAAGGGATGGTGGGGTATGCACTATCAGTGGCAATCTCTTGTACTTCTTTAATAATTTTGTCCAAGAGCCTGAACAGAAGCAGCAGCTTGTCCTTAGTAATGAGGTTAGGAAATAATGAATTGTGTCTCAACTGTGTTTTTACATTTACTCATCTATGCATCTAAATGCTTATGTTTATAATGCAATACTTTCATAGGGATATATATAGCTAAACAATATATATAGAGAGATATATATAGATAAACAAACACCTTTCCATTGAAGTACTTTATAATTTTGTTTCTTTTTTTTTGTTATACATTATAATCATGCAGTGATAAATGCTTGCTACCTGACATCAACTTTGCAACCAGAAACTTTACTGCAGTGTGAGCTGTAGAAGGTGGATAAACTTTTTCCCATGAGCTTGTAAGGGAGAAAGATGAGTCATTAAGACACAAGCTGTTCATCTTTTAGGACATAATTCTGTTATCAATTCATTGCACACTGCTCATGTTCAAAACAGAGTGTCCCCAGAATAAGTTTTGTTTTATGTTAAAGCTCTTCACACAGATGGTGTTTGACAGGGTGTTTGACAAGACAGGCATCCTAATGGGACGACAGCTCTGGAATTCCTGTTGTTTGGGACAGAGAGCTCTGCGGCAGGCATGGTGCGATGTTGCTTCAGGCATTCCCTTTGTAGATGATAAATGTTGCTGCACAGCTGTTTGCCCCATGCAGCGTTGCACAGCTGTGCGATGCTGGGAAAGGAGTGTATCTCTGCCATGCTGTTTCGCTACACCGTGCTGCAGATCTTTGCAACTTTCGTGTTAAGCCAGCAGAGGGTACTCTTAAGCTTGCAAGAAGAAGTTGTTACATTGGCTGCTTTAGGAGGCCACAATCTCAAGCGCAGTTCAGTACCGAGGGGAGGAGCCAACAACGTGGTCTCTAGTTGTGTGGACCTGATTGCACTTACTTAAAACTGATGAATAGGTCGTATACTTCTTCGAATAAATCTACTCTGCATTCTTTCCAAAAGCATAAACAAACGAGATCTTCTCAGACATATAAAATAACATGATTCTAGAAACAGGAAAATTCCAGTTGGAAGGGACTTCGGGATGTCTCTCATCCAACCATCTGCTGAAACCGAGTCAGCCGTGACGTTTGAGTAGCTGCCTTACCAACTCTTCAAAGCCTCTAAGGATGGAGACCACACGACTTCTTTCGGCAACTGTCCTCACAGTCAAAATGTTTTTCTGCATATTGAGGGTGAACCTGTCTTGTTCCAAGTTATGCCTGCTCTGTTGCCCTCCTGCCTTGCACTGCTGTGAATCCTTGATCTTCTGGCTGTGCTCCTGCTAATGCAGCCCAGGGTCTCTGCTGCCAGGGCACTGCTGGCTCATGCTCCTCTTGCTGCCCCTCCGGGACCCCCAGGGTTTTTTCCACAGAGCTGTGCTCCAGCTGTCGGTCCCCGGCCTGTGTCATTGCAAGGGGCTCTTCCTTTCCAAGTGTGGGAATTTGGGTTTGTCCTTGTTGAGTTTCATATGGCTGCTGTCAGTCCATCCCTCCGTCTTGGACAGATCCCAATTTTCTGGGGATTCTTATATTTACACTTCATTTTCATTCAACTCATCAGTTCCTCTGGCTTTAATAGAATGCATTACATGTATAAAGCCTAAAGGTTTGTAGGCTTGTGGATTACAGATTTATACATAAAGTTACTACAAGCAAAACTACAAAATTAGGTTATGGATTTCTAACCTATTCAGCAAATAACAGAAGAACAGAGTTTTTTATTTGAAAAATAATACTTCAATAAGAAAAATAGTCTTTCTTTCATAGCTTACATATCTCTTGTGTGATCAAAGTCAAAGTACAAGGCACAAATGCGCAGTTCGCTAGACTTGACAGGATGATGTAAACCTCATAAGTAGGACCTTTATTTTTAAAGGCTCATAATCTTTCTCTAAAAACCATAGATATTTATGTCATTACTCATCTGTACAGATACAATTTATTTAAAGCACAACTGTTGCTCCCTCGCTGGTTTTCCGCCTTTCCCTCTGCCAGTCAGCTGTATCACCAGTTGTTCTTATTGCCTGCAGCTGTATGTCTTCTGCAGATTAGAAGCAGAGCAATGAGGTAGCCGGAAACACCTGGAACCTCTTCAGGATTCTCGCTGGCACATCTGGAGCTCTGAGGATCATCAGAGCACTGAGACTAATGGAACCACTTTTATGATCAGTTTGCAACCTGGCACCACCTGATCCAGATGAGTGTTAATGAATGCTGATGACAAGGCGCAGTACAGCAGTGCTTTGTACAATATCCTTGACTTGACACTACAGCCAGTTCAGTTCTACCTCTTTCTTTCCAAAACCTTGTGGGAATGTACTTGGGCAGCAAAAATGTGTGGTTTTGTGAAGGTGTCTAGTGTACTTCCACTTTTATTTCATTTTTTATGGTTTGATACTTAGAAAAAGTGAGAGATTAGCAAGGAGGGAATTATGTACTGCAATATGTATAGACCAGACAGTTATCATTCTTGTTCAATGAGGTTAGTCTTCTGCTCCTTAGAGGTCTTTTATTTTCCCAACCATTATCACTTTAAATATGCAATATTAATATTTAACTCTTTTTTGTCACTGCCGTGAAGACCATTCAAACAGTATGATAGAAATGCCGAATATAGTAATTAGAAATGTCATTTCAGTTTGGCATGATGAATGCACACTGCTTCAAATGTAAAATCCTTGTGTTTGTATTTTGTATGTGTAGATGTGGCTGTTATTTCACTTGGTTTGGGCTCTCTTCAGAAGAAAGTAAATCCATGCAAATATACACGTGTACATCCTTACCAGTAAAGTGTGTAAAGCTGAAGTAGAAAGTACTCAAAGCCAAGCATACACATAGTCCTCTTCCCATAAAGTTAGTGGGATTTAAGTAGACGTTTAACCAATTTGCTGAATCGAGTAGATCAGCATGAATGTGTGCTTCATGCTCTTCAAATAATAACATATAAGCTTCATTTTAAGGTTATAAATAATCTCAGTGTCTTCAGTGTGACTGGTGCAATTAAAATTTAATACGCATGTGAGAGGATTCAGCACTGGCCTGGAGGGTTCAAACAGTACATTGTGCTACTGAAAGAGATCTGCTTAATGGCTGAAGTGTTTCCTTTGATGGCATTGGTCAACAACATATGGCATAAATGCCAAAGGTGGGGGAGAAGTAGATCCTGAATGTCACTCAGATGTAAAGAGCAGGGTCTACTGAGTCCTGACAAGACATTTGGTGGCTCTCCCAAGTCTTTCTGAGTTCAGGGCTCCGATGCCCCTGCCACACAGAAGAAACCATTGTCTGCATCATCCCTTTCAGAGGCTGTATTTCCTAGCTCCCACTGAGCTCCTTACAGTGCACTTACTTCCTTAGTTTTTCGTTTGGGAAAAAAAAAATCATAGTCTGGCACACTGCGCTTGAAAAGATGCTGACCCCTGTTCTGCATCTCACACTTCCACGGGGAACATCCATGGTTGGTGAATTTAGCTGTATCAGAGCATGTGTTCCAAATCCTGTGAACTTATGTGTCTGTTAGCAGCAATTTAAAAACCTGCCAGTTTTGAGAGTATTCTATAAACGAGAAAATGCAGTACTGCGAAGAGTTATCTGCTATTACTCTGAAAATAGCATGATACGTACCAGGGAAGTCATCACCAGTAGTAGTACATGCTCCCTATTGGCTTGCATTCTTTTCTGTAATAATATTTGGGCTTCCCACAATGTGAAGTAAGAACACAGTGTTTACATGAGTTAGAAGCACAGTACTGGAAAGAAGCAACTTTATGAGTTCATGTTCTTTGAATAGCAGTTGAATAAACTTCCATGGGAAATTTGTTTATTTCTGAACTTAAAAATGGTTCCAGGAAATACTCGTGCTGTGACAAAGTTTCACTATTCTCTGGGGTAGAGAGCAGTTTTATCATGGGGTCACGGCCTTCTGAGTTTGCCAGTGGAAGAATGGACGTGCTATAATTTTTTTTCTGAGTCCTTGTGTTTACAAATATAAAGAAAGATAAAAAATTCTTAATTCTGCAAGCTAAGCTTGGCAGTTATATTTAAGGTCCCACGAAAGTCTTAAAAACCTTACAATTCCTAGTAGCAGGTTGAAGGAGGACATGATTGGAATTTGTAAAAATAATCAGTCGCTGCTGAGCTTTATCATTGCAAGTATTGTTTCTTCTAATGCTGTTGTCCTCTATAAATAATCAGTAAATACAAGATTTTTACCAAAGCATTCAAACTGTAGGTAAGCATCACCTCAACAATTTTTTCTTTAAAACCAGTGGGAATATAGGAAAAAATAAATGTGATGACATGTAGAGCAAAACACAGAATCATCTGAAAACTAGAATAGTCCTGAACATACAGTGAAGGTGATGCCACTGAAATGGAATGAGCAGGCCTTTGCCACAGAAGTTGTTTCAATGGCACGCTGACATTTTGCTTTGGTTCTTCCACAGGAAGAGCTGTGGAACACGTCTCCAAAGCTTTTTGACTTGCACCTGTCAGCAAGGACAGATGACTGATGAATTAAGATGTGTGTAATGGTAGCACACTGAGGCGTTAGTCGGTTGCATGCTGGAAGATAACCACGAAGATTGCTCTCATTTTTCCCAGGGACACCTTTGAGGTACCTTTCTGAAAGTGCAGGAGGTTTAGATAGCATGGTCATAAACAAATCCATGGGAAAGGGCAGTCTGGTGGAGTGCAGGCAGGGATGAGATTTTTGAGTTCTAGGTCTAGCCTTGCTCTAAATTACCTGTGTGATTTTTGGATCATTTGCTTCATTGAGCTTTATTCCTTGTGCAGGCCTGCACTTGAGAGGCTGGCTTGGGGAGTGTTATCCCAGCATCAGATAGGAAGGCATCTCTCTGAAAGGACTTCTGTGCCTCCCATTGAATTTGGAGGCCAGACTCAGGAATGGAAAGCTTTGACCTTAACGAGGAAACGTAGTGGGCTTAGTGGTCGCCCGTAGTCACTGTTATTCAGAGCATCCTCATGGTTTCCTGACTTGCTCCGGAGAACCTGACAGGCCTGTGGCAGCCTAGGCTTTGGAGGAAGACGGTGATGTCTGGTGCAAACCAAACACCTCTAGTGAACACAAGGATCAAAGCGATTTTGTGCTTTCTGGTGCTTCTTTGAAATTCCTATCGCCACGGAAGTGGGAGAAGCACTCAAATACTCAAAATGATGAAATAACGGCAGACTTTGGACTGTGGAGCATATCTCATACCAGTTCAAACAAACTGAGAATTAATGTAGATTTTATGAGGACAGGCAGCTGCATTTTTGGCAAGAACTCAAGCAAAATACAGGCAAGGAGAAAAAGTTGCTTTTGATTATACAAGGTTTGGTCATATGGTCATAACTGGAAGTTACACAGCCTCTTGTTCAGGGAATCAGCACTTTGCTGCATTCCCACAGCAATAATAAAATAGATGTACAGAGAAAATGACAAAATGCAACATGACAAATACATACTGTTCCCAATCCTTCTCTTTTCCAAATGGAAACTTAGGAATTTTTACCTTTTTTTTTCCCTAAAAGATACCAGTTACAATAAAAACAAAGCTTGGTAGGGGATAGCATTAACAGCAGGACAAAATGTTCTTTCTTCTTAGCAAAACTTTTTTTTTGAGGACATGTGTCAAGAAATACTGAACTTCAGGAAACTTCTTTAACCTCTCATTCTTTCATAGCGAGTGATGTATCTCCTAGTGACAAATCATTAATGATTTTGTAGAATACTTGTTTCTGCTAGCAGGAGTCACAACATATTTTCAAGGATGAAAGCTCTTCGATACAGTGGTTCCTGCATAAAGTAGAAACTGTTTTTCAGAGTTTCTACTGTAGTGAAAATCACTGAAACTGGACAAAAGGAATTTTTATTCTTTTCCAGCTGCAAGTGCAGCTTGTTATTTTACTTGGATGGCCTTCTCCAGCTTCAGAGTTATGTACAAACTGTTTAGGTAATTAGTAAAGTTGTGCACGCAGTCAGGCAGGCAGGTGAGAAGTTGAATATTTTCTAACACCAGACAGATTTTGGAGATGAGTGACGATACTGATTAAGCGATGCTGAGGATCGGTGTTTCTGGCCAACTCCTTGGTTTCTCCACGCCTCCCTTCTCCACCTGCCACATTCCTCCCCACTCCCTCCTTGCTTTTATCTGCAGCCTCTCTCTTTCCTCAGACCACAGCTGTCCCAAGGCCTTTGCTCGCTGCTTACATTTTTTCCGCTCCCAGTCTCGGCTTACCTCATTTCTGTTGGCATCTAAAGAGACCTATCAGCTGCTTTTCCTCACCAGTAAAATCCTGGATGATCCCCAGGGATTCAACACCACAGAAGGGATGGGATAGCCAGCATTTAACTAGCCCGAACTGTGCAGCCAACCCTGTCATTTTGGGGGTATCGCTGCAAGTAAGGTGTGACCATTGCTGTGACCAGTGAGAGACTTGCCCACAGCTTTTAACTGGACCATGACTCAGACCTTAGAGCACTGAAAATGAATGACAAAAGACAGAAACCTTTCTGCCAATGTTTCAAAGAGGTATGTTGGAAGGAAAATACCCTGGTCATCGGGGACTCCTCTGTGTTGGAGCAAACGAGCTTTCAGAAAGAAGCAAAAGCTCAAAAAAGAAAGAAGATAAATAGATCTTATGTGAATATTCAGTTTAGAACATTAGAGAGTAGAGTAACAGAGATGAGTTTATTTATTCTGGTCTTCTCAGAAAGAAAAATCTCAAACTCCAAAGAAATGCAAGAATAGGGGTTAAACACAAGAATAAATATCAACTATTGAACAGCAAATGATTTTGCTTGCCCACATGTAAGGAAAACCAAAGTATCTTTGTAAGCCAAACCCTCACTTGGGAAGTTCTTGCAAATAAGTATGACTGGTGGCAGAAATTTGGATGATATTGGTAATTGCATCTCTGGGTCTGCAAATGCCTCTGAAAAACACTCTCCTCCCAAAGCGCTGGGCTGGAGTGGCTGAAGATCTCCTGGTACAGTGCCAGTCCATGTTAGGTTCTTCACAGAGATATTGCGAGTTGTTTATTATGTTTATTATGATTGTAGACTTTCTCTACAAGGGTTAAGCAGTACTGAGCAGGGCTAGCAGCGTGTTTATACACCTTAACCAAAGCCTGGTAGCCTGCTGAGTAAAATTGCAAATAAAAATATTTGTGAAACTGTTGTCCAAGTAAAATATAGATAATATTTTTTGAACACAAAGACTATTACCCATCAGTGAATAAAGCGCTGCTATCTTGATAATGATTTATTGTTTTGGATGTCCGTGGCTTAATGCAACATCAGACTATTACATCCTCGATGAAACTGAGAAAACAGAGTAAGTAGCACTCAGCAAACAAAATCAGTCCCTCCGGTTTTAGAAAGGTATAGTCTTTTGTCTTGCAGTGAGACTTAATCTGGCTTGAATTAGCAGAAATGTCATTGTAATGGGTATGCGGTGATGGAAATCAAGTCTGGCTGTGGAGTACTGCACCACTTTGGTTGCAGGTTGTGACAGACTAAGGGTACGAATGAGGCTTGGATGCAAAAGCACTAAGACTTCAGAATCGGCATATGTTTTTCAAGGCAGATCTGCATTGCAGTTTCACCATGGAAAAGAACAGAAAAATGTGTCCTTTTTTATTGGAAATAGTTCTGCAGACTAAACACCCCTCAGTCAAAGGACATATTTTATAAACTCTATTTTATCACATTGGTAAGAATTTATGCCTGCAGAAATGCTATGGGACAGAGCAATGATAATTAATCCCAAATCCCATCAGTTGTGTAGTAGTTTTAGTGCTATGCTATGTTACTAATAAATAACATGCCATTTCTCTAGGGTGAGGCTTCTCCTGCAAGGAGTATATTTTCAGTGTAAGATTCTATTGTTATGCTGGTTGAGTATGTCTACCAGTTCAGTAATTTATATTTCTTAACATAATTTTTTATTATTATGAATGAAATAATTTGCTATTCAATTATTATTGGTAATAAGTGTGTTCTGTACCAATTTTATAGTTTCTCCAAAAATGACAAAAAATAGAATTACAGACGACAGTCTACGGTAAGTCATCAGATGCCTTAGGTACTAACCAGGACCAGACCTGTATGTTGCAATTAAATTGTTTGGTATTTATGATAACACCTGCTTAGTATCTTCCAGGCCTTCAAAAAGAAAGCATGAATTTCCCATGTGTCCAGCTTTGTGTATATGAAACTTGTGGTGTCCAGCAGTGGTAGCTTTTAGGGCTGCTTAGGAATTCTCTGCTCCTCTATCGAGTCTATAAAAAAAAAATTTCAGGTGTTGATGTCATATATAGTTTACTTTACAATATCTAGGGTACAGCTGTCCATGTGGAGCTAGCCTTGCTGCCAGAGTGTTTAAAAGGGTCAAGAGATGCTGGGCATAATGTGCTCAGGGACTCCTCAACGCAGGTGCATTGTCTCTGGATCAGCACTTACGTCCATCACTGACCCACCTGCACGCTGACTGCGAGCTCCCTTCGGAGCAGGANCTGCTTAGGAATTCTCTGCTCCTCTATCGAGTCTATAAAAAAAAAATTTCAGGTGTTGATGTCATATATAGTTTACTTTACAATATCTAGGGTACAGCTGTCCATGTGGAGCTAGCCTTGCTGCCAGAGTGTTTAAAAGGGTCAAGAGATGCTGGGCATAATGTGCTCAGGGACTCCTCAACGCAGGTGCATTGTCTCTGGATCAGCACTTACGTCCATCACTGACCCACCTGCACGCTGACCGCGAGCTCCCTTCGGAGCAGGAGCATGGGGACACCAAGCCAGCTTTGTCCATGGGCAGCAGCTGAGTTTGAGAAATCTTCATGTGGATGTTTGAGAACCTCGTTCAAACCCCAAACCTTCAGATTCAGAAGGTGTAGTCAGTTCCCATTGTCTGGGTTACACTTAGCTCCAGGCCAAGTGGGTGTTGATTTACTGATCAGGGCAGCCAGGTATTCCCTTGGCATAGAAGCCACCAAAACGGGTTTAATGCAGCATAGCCGCAGGAGAATTTTGTTCCGTAATTAGAAATGTAGCTCTTTTAAGAGTGGATCTCAGCCTGCTAATTTTGAAGTAACTTATGTGCTGTTATCAGCTCTAATAGAAGTCACTTTGGCCTCTCGTTGGGCTGAAGGTGATGGAAACAGAAAAGTACATCGCTGTTTCCCATCTGCTCCCCACTGTGGAAAGGCTGCCCACACCTTAACTCGTGGCAAGCTGAACCTTTCCTCATGGGGCTTCTGACGCTAAGTGTGGCAGTTAAACCCCATAAATGTCCCCTCCCCACTGCCTGCATGAGCGTCTTCAGTCAAAAATAGACCTCTTTATTACAGAGCTGTTTTATAAAGTAGGCTTAGGAATAGCTTAAGTAATAAAAACCACGTGTGAAATGCTAGGCACTCATTGCTTATACCTAATCAGAACAGGAAATTACTTTCTTGTTAGGATATACTCCTTTTCTGGACTTATAACTAGGCAAAACTATGGTATGAGGTGCTGCCTGCCTGGTGAGACAGGAACTTGGTGAAGTACAGGAGAAATGCAGATTCTTAGTTCTCTTAGACTTCAGGGGTAATTAAACTATTCTGGAAAAATGCCGTCTGTGTTCAGGTCACTCAGTACTTGCCGAGCGTTCATTTAAAAAAAAAAAAAGAAACAGAAAGAAAATCATCCAGAAGACAATTAGATTCTTGTAGAATATAGCAATTCATCAAACATAACCCGCAAAAGTAACTGAAACCACCTGTTTCCACTTCCTCCCTGAAAAAGAGAGTACCGTGGTGTATAAAGCACAGAGCAGTGAATGCGGCAAGTCCTGAAGATGAACTATGGCAAACACAGCTGCACAGAACTTGTTCAGCAGGGAAATGGCGTATGCGCTTCTTTTTCACTTTAAATCCAAGCATTTGTATTCACTATCTTTTGTATAGCTTCAGCCTGCTAAACGATAAACGTTGCCTGCTAGAAACCTGGCCTCGGATTATCTGCACTGTGGAATTCTATTAAGTTTTAGGATTCTTTCCAGGCTTTACAGTAATTGAGTTGTGTTTAGTTTGGAATCTAATAGTGAAAACGGTCATGAGTTCTCTGAAGAGCTCAAAATAAATTTTATTCTCCCTCCAAATAAAGAGGTAATGAAAGCTACCATTACAAAGACTTCGATTTCTTGTGGTCTCCTGCTTAGGTGCAAACTTAATACTCATGTTAAATGGTGCTTTACCCTGTGAGTGCCCTGTCAGTTCATGTTGACTTCATCTGTATACTCACTGAGTAATTTGTACCTCTGGCCAGCAGATGATGCATTCTTTCTGTGTGGTCTCCTCTGCTGCTGACCGATACTGTGGAGTTTTGAAACTTTGCTCTCCTCGCATCCTTTAGAACACTATGAAGAACATTTTCAGATATGGAATAGATGTCTGTCATTATTACTGCTGCCTTTATGGAGGCAATACAAACACTTGTTTTCAGAAATGCCGGGTTCTGTTGTTTCACATCATATACAGCCTTTACCTTATATACAATAGATGTCTCTACTAGTGTGCTCCTAAAACTTCAACTGATTGTTACTCTAATATTTGAGGCCACTATGTGTCCAAATATCAAGACGCCGTTACTTGTTTTATTTTAATTAACTTAATGGAATGAAATAAGCTTAAAAAACCCCACATGCAACAGAAAAAACCTTGTCATTGTAATTGTCCGGATCCTCAGCTGGCAAAACTGCAACGAAGTTGTGTCAGTTTATGGGGTGAGGCCTTCAAACGCTGGAGAGTTACCTCCGAGAAGGCTGTATGCTGTATACAGTATGTATATAATGGCTTGCTGTACAATAGCTGCTACCTGATCATTAAAAAAGCACTGTTAGCAATTCAGATAACGTTAAGTGTGTTATGCATTTGCACTTCTTGATCTTTCTTTCACATGCAGTTACGATGTCCTTTGATTGACATTTACGTTGTCAACCCTTACTCTGCAGCATGCATAGTTAAATAAGCATTAATGTTACAAAACCTGGCTTTAATATGCTTGAAAACCACAGTCATTCAGCCTGCTTCATTACTGTGGCTCTGGCCTGAAGTAGAGGTGCGGGAGCTTGTTGTACTAGATGGTGGAATGAATTTGTGATTTGATTCTCCAGAACCGGTTTCCCTTCAGTCCTCCTGTAACGTGAAGGTGACTCAACAGCATCGGTAGCCAATGCAGCTATGCAGAGCGTGTTAGTTTCGTGTCTCTTCGCAGTCCTGTTCAGGTTTCCCTCGGGGGACAAAGCAGTTCAGGAACAATAGTGAAATGACATATGCTTGAACCAGGAGCACATGGCATCTGTAAAATTTCCATCCTTAACGGCTTGGCAGAGGATCATTTGGGAATTAGGGATGAAAGCAACAGCTGTTATGCATTCAAGCACCTGGATAGAGAAATGAAAACCTGAAAGCTACATATATAATTTGACAAAGCGAAACGGTGAAACTTGCATTTGTCTGTGATGTCCCATCCCATTCAGATAAGGTGCTGTTTGTTTTTAAATGGAAATATGGCTTGGCATAACATGACAAAACCATAAAGGCCCTTGTGGCCATGTTACATCTGGGTCAGATGTATTTGATGTTCTTACTTTGATCTCCTGTGTAATCAGTGTGTTTTCAGCTTAGATCTTGAATCCATGTCTCTTGTAAACAAGAACAATTCCCAGACCTTTTGATCTGCAAAATGACTCGTTCTTCCACAACTCTACTCCAGGAGAGCAGAGAGAAGTGATTCCTGTTCCTAGGGGTTTTCTTTGACATACTCCTCTGAGACGTATAAAGCTCTCTCCTAAAAAAAACTTAAAGGGGCTAAACAAGGTTTTGACTGGATCTCTTGGAGATTTTTCTTTGGCATTCTTCTCATGGCTTTCCTTGAGACTTTAAAAACTTGGATAAAGTTCCCTGTGATGACTGGATTCATTGACCACATTGTCTGGGACCTGTTTGATAAGGAAACTGGGGCTGTAAAGTAAGAAAGGAAATAATGGATAGTATAGAGGCTGGTGGATTGTGAAGGAAGCAAAGAAACTGTGGATAAGGACCAGGAAACTGCAAGATAAGGTCGGACAGAGGGAGAACAGAGTACTGTCCACTAAAAACATGCTCTTCACCGTATGACCACACTCCTGACCTTCACCGTTCATCTACGTTTACCACTTTTTGTGGTACAAACTGGCAAAATACCCTGTTCCTTTCAGAGCTAGTGAAAATCTCTCACTCTCTTCTGTGAATTTAAGGGGCTAGGATTTGTGTTAAAAAAACCCACATTAGCATTATTGAAAGTGTGAGGGTCCATTTCGGTTCAAAAAGAGGTTTTTTTCTTTGAAAGCTTACAACCATTTTGGAGAAACATTTTTTCCCACCTGTCTCTATCCCGTTCAACATGCGAGCGCTAAATAAGATATGAATCTTGCTAAAAATAGGATGAGATTATGTAAGGAAAGACAATGCCAATGCATTTACAGAAGCCTGAATTACAATAATCCTTTTTCCTGGTGCATTTTGACTTTTCAAATCACACTTAATAGTACTCTTTTAAAACACACGTTTCCATTACTAGATAGAAACCTTTCTACCTAATATACTGAGACATTACCCACAATTTCTATTTCTGTCTGCCTCCTCTATTGTGCTTCTTTTGTGTGATAGACTCAGAATGTGCGTAGTAGCTGTGAGCTATTTTTGGTATGTAATACTATAGCTGTGAGCAGTGGATCCCATTTTAGAACGGAGGAGGGTGCAGAAGGTATCATCTCATTAGGTGCTATTAAAAGTATATAGCTCACAAATAATGTGAAATGCAGCAACCTCCCAGGACAGAAAGGCACGAAACCTGTTTGTGTGTAAGCAAACAGAAACAGAAAGCAGTTGTGCATTTTTCTAATTGATGGGTGTTGTCCACCTTTTAAACTGCTTATTTTGACACAAAGTCATTACACAGGCGCAAATCTTATTTTTTACTTTTATTTCCCAGTTAAATTTCTTTCGGTTTCTTGTCATTTCTCAGCTAGAGGGAAAACAAGTGTCTATGTGTCCTCATCTTATTTCTTTGACTTCATGTGGTTTTTACCTGAAAAGCGCTTACTGAGAGCCGTGTCGGAAAACTTGCTGTGACGTGTCATCCTCAAGTGTTTCAGCAGCCTGTATCTGGGACCTGTGGCATCCGGGGGTATCATGGAAATCCAGGCTGATGAGTTTCCCTGGCAGGACTTTCACATCATGCACAAACACATGCTTAAAATAAGCAGTGTGGGCCATGTCAAGGCACCCCTGTTGCCCCTTCCCTTGCCGATGGCTCATCGGATCATTTTTAGCTTTTGGCTGGAAAACTGCTGGGGGTTACTGAGAGGCGCTGGGAGTTCCCCTGGTGTTTTCCGTTGGAGAAACCTACATCCTGTTATTGGGGTGCTTTTCCTCTTCCCTCTGCAAAGTGAAAGAGGTTCTGGAATGCGATGTTTATCTATTCTGAGCTCTTTCTGGCTTGTGTCTGTCTACGAATAGCAAGGGCCTAAATAAAAAGGAAAAGCTGTCTAGTAGGATGCTGATTTAAAAACCAACACAGAGTGAAGACGTAAGTATACGCATGTGTATAAATGTATTAAACACTGTGTGATTGATCCTAAAAAGCCCGTCCTTCTGACCTAAAACATTTACATTCACAACCGAAAATTTCTTGCGTGTGCCTATCTTTACCTATTTCTATACAACATATACGTGAGCACGTTACCTGTTGATTTCACTGTGTTATGTATACCTACATGGACCCGACCTTTGGTCTTTTTAAAATGCTGGTGAGGTTTCCAAGGTGTCCGAGAGCCACTAGAGGGGACTGCGACTCTGTGTCGGAGAGGGTGGATTTAGGAGCGCATGGGATTTCTGTTGCTGAGACGTGTTTGTTGAATGTTTCGGTGCCAGGTCTGGCCTGTGTCTGTGATAAGTCCTGCACAGGCAGGAGGCAGGTTGTGCCTGGAGCTTTCCCTTTCACCTAGTTGGAGGTCGGAGGGAGAGGGACGGTGTTTCTGGCAGCGGCTCCACGGGCGAGAGGTGAGAGGCTGGTCGGGGAGGGAGGCTCTGCCCTTGCACTGACATCTGACCGCACCATGGGAAGGCAAGGGTGGCCCTGAGACCCCTGCTGGCCCCTGGGATGTTTTATTCCAGGGATTTACAAGTGCTCAAGTGATGTGTTTGATGTGAGGCTGCTGGATTCACAGGGAAACTTGGTCAGGAAAAGTTTGATCCATACACGTCCCTGACCCCCATTTCCCTAACACCATGACAGAAGCATTTGCGTGCTTGGCTGCACAAGAAGCCCATTCAGTGATACTTGTTTAAATGATAAAGAAATTACTATTTAGGTTTTCATGGAAAGGAGAAAGCTTAAAGTATGTGTGCATTATCTAGATATATTTGGGATATAGCAATCCTTCATACAGTTATGATATTTATTCAGGAAGAGTAAAGTAAGCCTGGACAATAAGCATCCTAATAGAGTTGAGACACCTGGTTCATGTCCACTGTTGTTTCCATGTCCTGTAAGTTTATTACAGAAGCATGTGACAGCTTACAAGAATAAACCCATGCTGATGAAATACTTTCTCTTCCCTTGGAGCAAAGAGAAGGCCTCTGAGCTCAGAGATACAGTAGTAACACTACTAATACCTTTTCCATTTCTTTTCAGGGTAAATGCTACCAGCTCCTCTTGAGGGATTCCCTGTTACAGCTGAGGACTGTGCCAAGTCTCTAGCACGTGGTCCGAAAGTGTCAGAAGCCTTCTCACCTTCCCAGTTCCTCCTGGCTTGCTTTACTGCACTTCCATGGTATAGGATTCCCTTAAAGCTACCCAAAGCTCTGAAATGCCTTGAAAACTTTTGGGACATAGTCCAGTTTAAAGGTCAGTGGAGTAAATTAGGAAGGTTTTGTTTCACTGACTTCATTTAATTTGGATAAAGCTTCCACACTGCTCTAAAAGTTGTAAGGTTTGTCTTATGTTTTTCAAGCATTTGTGAGGCGGAGAAGCATGCTGATTAGCTTGGAATAAGATTCCAGTTGTGTGAACCCTCACATGTACTTCACTGGAGTGCCTTTAATTTATACAACTGCCTGAGCAGGTGGCAGTCGATTCTCAAGGCCTCAGCTGAACAGCAAAGCCAAGAGCTAGGCTCCTAGAGCACTCAGAGTGTACTGGGTATTCATTTGCTTATACAAATCAACCTGAAGTCTTCTTCATCTGAGCTCCGGATGAGTTTGATCCATGTGATGGATGAGGCGTCTGACCTTTCAAAAGCTTTCAAAGAGTCTGGCATAACTATGGGAGCATATGGCGTGCAGTGGTACCGGGTTGGAGATTCCCAAGGGGAGCTGGCTGTGGGAACCTCTCAGCTGGTGAAACGGACCCATAAGCACAGGTACTAATTCTCTCTGGTTTGTGCATCTCTACTCTGGGATACATTCTGAGAACCAAAGGCACTGGAGAAATCTGCAAGATCATTTAGTGGCTTCTCAGAAACCAGATGATTTAAGAAAATCAGCTGGAAATCTCTTCTCTTAAAAAAAAAAAAGAAAAACCACAACAAAAAAAAGGCAGGCGATTGCACGTCAAAAGTGCAGAGTCATTATAGATGCCAGCAAGACCAGGAAGAGGAATGTGAGGACAGCCTAGAAACAGCTCTTTTAAAAGCAATAGGAGAGGGAATCCCCTGAGCTCCAATTTATAAGTGTCAGGAGGCAGGAAGCAAGCACGGTGGTTCAACCGCAGTGAGAAATAGGGGTTTTGTGACTTTCTATGGTCACCTGGGGTCTCTGCGTGGTGACTTGATCTTTTAAACACTGATGATAATTAAGGTGAATCACTGAGGCAGGAGGAGAATGAAAACTCCATGGTCATGTGGACCACATCCTGGCCTCTTGAATCCAAATGGAAATCTGCTACTCCATGCACTTCCAGGGAGTTTCAGATATTGCCGTTTTCTCTTTCCTGACAGTGCCTCGAAGACATCATCAGCTGTGGTGGTAGCTTTAAGCTTACACCAACCACACTACAAAACATCTTCTGAGTAACCAGGATGTGGTAAAAAAGTTTCAGCCCTTGGCTTTGAACAGGTGATTAAGTGCTTTATAGCCTGTGCTATGCACACCAGACCCCATCCTACTCATATCCACACTAAGCAACATACACCATTTCCGTTTTTTCTCTTATTTATCTTTGCGAGTTTTTATTGGGGTGTTTTCTCTGCTGCCTGGTTACAGGTTTGTGTTGGACTGTGAATAATTGCTTTGGTTGGTTTCTTGCTCGTTTGGCCTAACTGATCTCATTGATTTAAAATAAAATTAAAAAAAATATTCAAATGAATATGACAAAGAACCAAAGTGACTGCAGAGCAGGTTGTTTTTAATGTCTTCATTTTCATTTGCTATTTGAATTTGGTCTGCCACGAAGGGCCAGCTGTCACCATTTGTATCTGCACGCACACACACAGAGATTCAACGAACTCTTCCATAGCCAGGCTTTACCAGTAAACGGAGAGTAACGTTGAGTGCCTGCCACTCTCCTGTTCATACAGTTAGTTTGAATTTGATCATATGTGCTTTTGAATGCTGCTTGTAAGGTGCTTTGTGACCTCGGATGTCACATAACAGCCCTCTCCCCTCCGATGGTCAAGTACCAAGCTGCTACAGCATCTCTGTGTGATGTGGATTTCAGACTCTCTGGAAAAGATGCTTTTTATTCAAAAATTCCTTATGAAGTATGCTCCGGTAAACATTCCCTTTAGTTTAGACAAGGGTATGAAAGGCTTTACTTAGCAGTATTACTGAGGACATGTAGTAGTGAAATATGTAGGAGCCCAAGAGGTTGTTTACAACAGGTTTTTAGCAGGTCGAAAGTAAAAAGTATAAAAAAAATCAGTGCGTATAAATACTCCTGTATATACATTTTATAGTGCAAGAGTTCAAGAAAGACCAAATTCAATGCAAATTTTATTCTTTAGATTAAAGCTCAATTTATGAGCAATGATGTAGCCAAATCATGTCACTGTGGAAAGGCAAGGGCTCTCTTGCTTACCATGTCTCTCCAAATTACCTGCAACGAGTTGTGCAGACCTGTATAAACAAAGCCTAAATTAATAATTTTCTAGGTACATTGCAAAACCCAAATTTTATAACTGATAATCACAAAAGACTGGGCTGGGGAGTGAGAAATGTACTAGATACAGGGTTAGTTGAGGACATAAATGTCAGGCACACTATCATACTTAGTAAAATGTGTGTATGGAATAGAATGATTTGAATTTGCATATTTGGCACTGTTTACTTTTTAGTTCCCTAAAGCATCGAGGATAGACATATCATATCAGCTAAATCTCATAAAATTGGCTCCTACCTTGCACTGGTGTGCTGTAAAACATGTATTTTAAATCCTAGCAGCAGTCTCCCTTCTGCTCTGCAAGTACAATGCCAGCTGCCACTGGTCAACCTGATCTTGCACACTTGCAGAGCGGTCACTGAGTAGGAGGAAGGCCACGCTACTGAGTGGCAGCAGGGATAAGCATGTACCCAGCCTGGAGCCAAGATAACATTGCTGTGAATTTTTAAAAGCGTAGTGGCTGATCTGATTAGAGCTATCTGGGGACTTGGACATGCACCTTCTATTCATGATGAAGGTGCATACAGGGTGTGTATATTTAATGCCTGTGAATCTAATGGCTGTGATCTCGTACTCTGCCTGACCATTTGGGAACAGGAGATCACTGGTAGTTACAAACATACACGTAATGTGTGCAAAGTGATAAGAAAATGTGGTGGTAACGTATATTAATTACATGAACAAATATGGTAGGAACAAAGTTCATCTTCTGGAAGTTGCTCAAAAAGTTAGTTATTTAAATCTGAGATGTCAAAGTTCAAGTTTATTTCACCCTAGATTAGACTCATGTGCATGTGAATTCAGTTATCTAAATGTAGATCCTGTGTCATGTCAGTGTAGGTGCTGCGTAATTTTAAATGCTTGTGAGACATCCCACCTGCTGTTCCAAAAAATTTCAAATCTTTTGCAAATTCAGTGTCATATGCTAACCCTGTGAGGATGCCTTAAATGGCTTAGAGTACCTAAGTGCTCTATAGTAGCACAAGACACCTACAAGTATCCCTTTAATACTTTAAACACTTTTGACACCAAGACCTAGCTGTCTTAATCCAGAGTTAAATCCCACTCCTAAAGTTCAGTGACATCAACTCCAGTAAACAGACTTCAAAACTTAGCTTTTCGAATGTCCATCAATGTACTTGTACTAGTAACTAGATGATCAGTATCACACTGATTTAGTAATGATGAAGGCTTTGGACAGGAGCAACAGGCTTAAACTAAGATGAAAGACAGCAGATCTAATTATTATTCTTTGAAAATATGGAGTTAGAGTTTTGCTTCCTTGAATGGCTCAGAGACAAAAGAGCCTAACAACTCTTCAAATTTGGAAAGTAAAAAATATTGCTTTACGAATAATGATGAACAGAACAATACTCAGTATAAGCTGTCATCAGTTACTGAACCCAGTCTGGAAGCTGGAGAAGTTACTGTGGTCCTTTCTGGAACATGTTTTATTTATGTAATGCAACATTTCATCCAGCCATGCTGCAAGGTCTCCTTGACCCTCAAGTTTGTTCTGAAATCAGCAATTTGTGGTTGTTAGCGAAGTGAAGTTTGAGATTCCCCCCAGGGAATGGGACCATCTGCTGCTATGATCTCATGGGTAATGGCCTCTCCCGTGATAGAGCTTTGCCTATATGAGAAGTCCTCTCCTACACAGCCATGCCAGTAAGGCACGCTAGTGCAGATGCAGTGTATTCTGAAGGGGATTTTTTTTTTTTAAGGAGAGCTTTACGCTTTTGCTTACATTAGCAAAGCCTTTCTGTGCCTCCTCTCCATCGGTGTAGCACTTGACTACATGTAAATCTTAGTATGGTCTGGAAACTTTGGGATTTCACTGCACACTTGCTTCTCCAGGTCACTGATGAAGACGCTAAATAAAACTAGTTCTAGTATCCATACCTGGGGATACTCCAGTATTTTCTCCATCCTGTAAGTGATGCTTAAGCCCTATTTTTGCTTCCTGTCTTTTAACCAGCCCTCAAACAATTAACTAATGCTTCCTCCAGAACAGCGGTATCTTGGTCTTGGTAACCTTTGGTGCAGAAGAGCTTTTAGTTAGTTTTTCTGTACTGCTGGTTGTATTATTACATGTTTGTTGCTTCTAACTTCAATTAAGATATTCAGATTTCTGTAGCAGACACTATCTCTTGATATTGTGTGAATGGCATGTAGCACAGACCACCACTCCCGGAGCAGTCCCAATATCCTTTTTCATGTTATTATCAGATGACCATCTCCAACTAAAAGATTTTTAAATGCTGTGCTGTAAAACTTTCATATGCCACCAAACTGCCCAGATGCAGGTCTCTGGGACATGGACATGGACTTGGTTTCCATCAGAAAGTACAAAGGAGAAAAACACCTGAGGACCTTCTGTTCCTCAAACGTGCACATGAATGTGGCTGCTGGAGTTCACTTCATTACTTTGTGATGACTATGGTGATTTCCAGCTTGAGCTAAATATGATCTAAGCATTTCAATTTGTCAATAAATATGGTGCTACTTGTCACCTCCATATCATCACTGAATATCATGGTGTCTGTTTTGGATGCCGTGTGGAACTGCACACGGAGTATGCACCATGGTATAAGCCATAACTTTTGCTTCTACTGCATCATTTGATCATTGATAACTCAAAGCCTTTGACATGAGAAGAGTCTTCTGCCGTTATCACTCGCCCTTTTATTATCTTGAGTTTTATTTGGCTAGTGTCAGGTAACTAATTATGGTTTCGGTACAGTGATTGGTTTCTGGGGATGGGCCCTGTTTGTATACAAAAGCGGTCTCCCAGCCTCAGTGGAGCACACCTATTACCTGGGAGCAGCCACGCTTTAACAAAGCTCGTTGGCAGCTACTCCAACCACACAGCTGGAAGAATATTCACACTAGTTTTTAGGCTTGAGAATCCCCCATATTTTGATTTTACCATTTTAATTTAGTCCGTAGTAAGTAATGTCATTGGTTAATTGGAATTAAGCCTTTAACTTAAAAAATATGTTTCTAGCTATGAAGTATAGGGTATGTATTTCTATTTTCCTTTGTGTGTTATGTAGGAGGCAGTCTGTCTTTTCCTCTGAAATGCTCCTGGTTTATTGTCATGGAAAAAATACACCTCTAATTTTGTAAAATGGAGAAAAAAATATATTTTTACCTTGACAGAACTTAGGGATGGATGGAGCAATTTACTGAAGTGTCTTCACAAATATTTCACCTTGGGACAGAAAGTAGAATGGAAAGATTTAGCCTATTGCTAAATGCAGGGGTTTTAACCCCAATATAACTGTATACCTATATAGACATGGCAGTCAAAAAGCAGTATTTCCTAACAAATCAGAAGTGCGTTGTATGATTTCTAACAATGCATCTAAGGTAGCTGCATGGCCCCATTATCCAAATGTCTGCAAGCTTCACAATAGCTAATGTTTTCTCTCATAACATCCCTACTAAGGAGAGAATGTCTCTGTCCTCCTTCAGGAGACAGAGAACTGGGAGGAGGTTCAAAGCACTGCCTTACAAAGACTGCTGCACTGAACTTGACCATCTGAACTTGTTCCTGAATTTGTTCCAGCAGACAAACTTCTGTGGCTCAGACCTATGTACTGTACCCCTTAGCCCTCCCTGCTGCAGGGAAAGGAAACGTCTGGGAGGGAATACATCTGTATGGCACCATAAGCAGTCGCACAGGTAGGTACGGCTGTGTAGCTGCGTAGCTCTGCTAATGCAGGCATCAGTTCTGGCTAATGCTAAGCAATGTCAGCTGGTCCAGACAAACTACACCAACTGCAGGTTGGCCAGAGTATGCCCGGGTGCCTTGAGTTGACAGTGCTGTGCTTGGCACCACCGCCCTCCTTGCACTTGCAGAGGTGGTCAAGGCTCTGTGGCTTGTGCCTCGAGACACTGCTGTCATACCTAATGGAGCTTTCTGGCACCTGTCTTAAATCTGAGCCAATCCCGGTGCAAATTAGGCCCATCTATCGCACACTGTGGGTATTGATAGCAGAGCAAAGCAGGCATTTCCAAAACACAGCTAAAGAAGGCGGCATTTCCAAAACACAGCTAAAGCTAAAGTACTGCACTTCAATTTGTATCAAGTTTAGAGATGTTAACCAGAAAGGGGGAAATCTGGTTTAATATTCCTCTCATCCTGTTGAGATTCAGGTTGTCCTTCCCAGGAGACCGCGCTCTTTGGCAGTCCACAGGGAAGCCTGTGGTGATGGTCATCTGCTCTACAGGCAAAATGTGAGACTGATGGGAGAAGGGAAAGCAAACAATGGTCTAATTCTGTGGGCTACTATTTGTAGGTACATCCTTGGTAAGGAGAAAATCTTGATTCTGCTTCCTGCTTTCATGTCGGTTTGTGCGCTTCATCCAAAGACCTTTAACGAGCTAAATTCAACACAATGTGGCAAGGGTTTTATGTTGTATGAGGTAGTCGTGGCAAAGTGTGGCATAGAGCAATGTTAATCAATAGTCACCATGACTGATAAGTTGTTTCTCTCAGTCAGTGCTGGAGATTGCTGCTAAAATGTTGCCAGTAGACCCTTCTCATGGTGGGGGGGAGTTTTAAGGCATACGAATGGGATGAGGGCAATAGGCTAGCAAATTGCTTGGCATGAAAGCAGGTGCTGGGAGTGCTGGAAGACATAGCTATTGCTGCTGGTGGTGGCACAGGACAAATAGGAAATGAGAGCCAAGAGGAGTGGTGTCATGCAGGTGTTTGCAGAGAGCATGGGCTGTGCCGGCATGAAGAACAGCATGGCAGGGAGTTAGTGTCATCATTCCTTTAAGTGAAAAATGAGACTAGAGATCTTTGCAGACACCTAATCTTTCTTTTACTCGGAGTACATATAATTTAATTGAGAGCTGCATGCCTCCCAGGCTGGGTCATCTAATGGTAGTACTTCTGCTCTTACCCCTCAGCGCTGAGTCATTCAAAAAGGGAAGAATTTGGCCATAAGGCTGCTACCCCAGTTCCGGTGTTTTCTTGACATTCAGAACTTCACTACCAAGGTTGTTGCCACAGCTTCTGCTTGTCTCTGCACCCCCATGCCCGGACACAGCCAGTCTGATTTCCAAGGTATGCGAGAAGCTTCATTCCCATGCCAGGGACATGCAGGTGGCCGTCACTGATGCAGGGTAGCAGGGGTGGGCAGGTGGGCAAGCATCGCCTCAGTGATTTTCGGCATGTAAATCTGGATACTCTGTACGGCTGCAGGAACTCAAAGAAGTTTTCATTTCCAGATAGAAGGATTTTCTTTGGACCTTTACACATTTTGGCATATATAAAAGTCCTTCAAAACAGATGCTCATCTTGAAAAGATTTGAAGAGATTTCAGCAAGTAAGGCAGGTGATGTTTAAGATGAGTTGTTTTCATACCAAACCATGCTCATGGTTCTAGACATCTTCTGTTCCATGGGCTCTTTTAAGAAACTGGAGGTAATGATGGGTGTGCTATGAACTTACTGAGTTTCATATATGTTCTTCAGGTTTGTTTCTCTTCTTCACCAAGACAGGAGAGGTATTCCTTGGTTTAAAATTTTAATTCTTAGTCCTTTTAAGTCAGTTTTCAAGCCTGCAGAAATCCAGGTCAATCTTTACTCCAGACTAGCAGAGAACTGAATGTTTGAGGCACAAAATCAAGCAAATCAGTCAATCATTCAATCAATCAAATGGTTAGGGTCCTTCTCCTATAGGTAAATAATCGATAAAACATCGTGTCAAATATTTTAAATAAATGATCTCCTCTTAGTTCAGGGACTAGTGTAGGATGTGCTGGCATTTCTCTTTGTACAGGGTAATATTGCTTGCTAGAATGGGAGAATTTAATGAAGAATTTTGGCAGTGTCTTGAGTTATAGTCAGCTGTCATTTATTATCAATGATCATAGTGGCGTGTTATTTTTTTCTTGGCATTCTAGACACCTTCAGAGGACATTAGAAAGATATTTAAGTTGTGTGAGAGATGCGGTACAAAATGAGGTCAGGATTTTGAAATCTAGGGACTGAGGGAAGGGATGCGTATGATGACTAGAAAGCTCCTATCACTAAACCGCCAGTGCCTGGTTAAACAAAATTTAAACCACTTTCCTCCTGGTTGGTGGGCACCGAAGCCTTCCTTTTGGTGGTGAGAAGCCTGATCCAGCAACATGATAATGGGTCATCCTGCCAGTTATTCAAAACCAAGCTAAATATATGCAAAGCTGAAATGTTATGAAGCATTAGGACTTGTCATTGGTCAACATTTATATAAAGAATAACTGGGGTTGTTGGTTTAGGAAAGTTGTAAACCCAAGATTTTCCCTTACCACCACACTTGAAACTAGTTACAATACCTCTTTTAAAATATGTCAGATAAATCATCCTGAATTGCTGAGTTATAGAAGAGACTTAATTGGTATGCGTTGTCTCAGGTAGCATCCTATGACTGTTTCTTTGTACTTTATTTCTTAAACAATTATCAAAAGTAATTACGCTTCAGAATTTTAGTATAATTTAATACAAAGAAGCACTAAATTTACTTCAGGAATGTTACGTCAGTTTTCAAAGATCACTAGGAAATTGAATTTCAGTATCTACTTTTTTTCCCTTCTCTATAAAAAAATGTGTGTGAATGCAGAAAAAATACTGGGAACTAAATGAAGTAGTTGTACAGTAGGCCCAGCAGTGAGCAGTGAGTAGCTGAAGCAGTAAGTTAGGCATCAAAAAAGTCAGCATTTAATTTCTGATCCTTGGGCTTTAGCCTGCCACCACTGAGGCAAGGCTACATTTCGCAATGTTATGTGCTCAAGAGAGCCCAAAGCTAGCTCTGCATGAAAGATGCGTCTACAAAACGTAGTGCCGCACGAGAAACAGATGTTGGCTTGGTGATAGAAACAGTATATTGCTGCGAACGCTGCTCTGAGCCCGAACTAACTCTGCTTATAACTTGAGTTCAAGGCTGCGCAACCATCACTACACTACTTGTGCTCTCCTGGCTGTGAGGATCAGCTGCGTGGTGGCTCTGCACTGAGTGCCTTGATACGCTGCCAGCGTATCCTGGGTGCTCTGCTGGCCTCAGATCTTGCTGCTGCAGGTCTGCACAGCTCTTGGTTATGTGCCAAAGAACGGACAAGAAAGACAAATTTACTGGGCTTTTTTTTGTTTTGTTGCCAGTGCTTTTTGAACGTTGTATAGATAATTCGGTCTCAGCTTATGGTGTACGGTGTGGTGAAGGACATCTCCATGACTCACTGGCCATATGTTGATACCTGGCCTTCCTGTGTAGTTATGCAGTGGTCACTCATTAGCATGTTAGCTGTTCTCCCTTGCTTTACAATTTGGCTAGTCAGAGATTTTTAAAAATAGATCATCTTCATAATCATTATGCATCAGAGGGGAGTAACTGTCTTTCTTCTTTCAACTTTAAATGAATCATGGAGTTAATCATGGGCACTTAGAAAGCTGTATTTCCAAATACCAGCCAGCTATTTAAAACCTGTGATCAGCTGTCGTTGTGTCCTAAAGGAGGCTGGATGGCTCTGAAATGTTGACAAATGCACTATTTGAAAATAAAAGCAAGTTATAACACACCAGACTGCAGGCATCTGTACTGTGAAGGCTGGATGCAAAGCTTAGAAAAGAATGCGGAGTGGGATTGCACACTGACAGTTCTCAGGCGTTTTTATTCAAATGTTTCATTTAGGATGATTTAAGATCTTCATGAGCAATGCCAACAAAATAAATAAATAAATGCAGACAGGCTACGAGCATGCAGCTATCATGGGAGAATGACAGATAAATACCCACATATCACGTTCTACTGGGGGCCCAGCCTGTCCACTGCCTTGGTCCGACAGTCTCTGTGGGTTTCTGAAGTGGTACCAAAGTCAAGCACTGACTCCTGATGCTGCACAGACACAACACCCCTAAACATTTGCAAGTGCGTGCCTGCGTACACACATGCAGATGTGCGTATTCCTGTGCCTCTGTGAATCTGTTTGTGTGGACAACACATTAATAAGAGAATAAACAGCATGGGAAACCAGCTGGAGAGCTGAGGTGGCAGGAAAGGGAAAAAGCAGAAGACATAGCCACTGCCTGGTGTCTTCTCCCTTGTCTCCTGCCCCAGGAGCCCACTTTGGTACAGTCCTCTGTGCCCAGTTACCTTCTGCGAGGTCAAGGTCAGCATTATCGCAGTGAAGGGAACTGCGGGGCCCCTCCTCACCTTTCTCCACAGCATAGCTCAGATGCCTGAATCACTCTTCTGCTCATGATCCAAAGGTTGTACTCATCCTCTTTGCCATGGACTGTTGGAAGATCTCATGGACCATTCAGCTAATCTCTATCACACTGATCCTTCTTGAATGTCTTCATCTCACCTCAGCAGCATCCCTGGTATGTTGTCGTAGAAATGTCTAAGGAAAGGCATAGGAACAGCATAATTATCCACTGACAAATTTCAGAATATTCTTCCAGCCGGCCAGGGGTTTCCCGAGGCGGACATAGTGTCTTTGTCTTTAACAGCCTTTTATGGATTTGTCTTCCATAAATTTCTCTAAATGATTTTTGGTTGTGTGACAGCATTTAACATCTACTCTAACTTGAGACAAAAAAAAAAAAAACCCTGTATCTTAACCCTGCACTGGGTGGAGGCATAACTTCTTGTGTTTGTTTTACACTGCTTTTGTTAATGCTGTGCTTTTCAGGCGTGGATCTCTATGTCAGAGCCTCACTAGCTGGCGGCATCACCAGCATTCTTTGTTTCTAGGGGTGTAGTTTTGTACAGGTCTCTGTTAATATGCATTTTGAAAAGCAATCAAGAAAAGTGTTGTACAGCATCTAATAGTGGCATTTTTGAAGGATCCTGAGCCAAGACTGTGGATGCACTGTGCTAGGCACTGTGCATAGATGTAAATAGATATGAAGACCTTTGGTGTTGAGGGTGAGTCTTAGCTTTGGACAGAGTTTTTTTCAAGGGCAGGCAAAATCAGAATGTTTTAAAGCTAAGAGCGCTTTATATTTCTGTATGGGTGTTTTCTTGTATTTATGTCTTATAGTAAGACTGAAACATTAGGAAAGGCAGATAAAAGAGCAAGAAAAAAAAGTATTATTGTCCATGTTTTACAGGTGGAGAAAGAAAGTACAGAAGGGTGCGTGAGGTCACGCAGGAGATGTTTGTGCTTCTGCTGACCTGAGTCTCTTGAAGAGATGAGTTTGCTGGAGGATTTTCAGCTCAGAAATCTCCTGAAAAAGGTGCGTCAGGTTACCAGTGAGTGTGAGAGAACAAGCATTCATGGAGGAGAATGAGTACTCGTGGCTTTCATACAGTCTGGTGATTCTTGTCTCTTGAGGGAGAACATGAAGGGAGAGGGCTTGCAAGTTTGTGCAGAGCTAGAGAAAATGGCTGAAGCCTGAAACTTGTGGGTCCAGCATAACAAAATCAAGAGAGTATGGGCAGATGAGCGTCTCAGTGGAAGATGTTTTAAGAGGCTCATGACACATCCCCTTTTCTCCTTTCACAGTCCCATGACATCCCTTTCCTTCTCCTATTTTAAACTGAATTTCTGTTCCCTTGATATTAAACAGTTACCAGATTTCATCGAAGTGACTGCAACAATTCAGCATTGGATGAACTGATCTCTTTGTCTCAGTCTTCATCTCATTTTATGTGTGAAAAGTGCTACAGGATCTCTTAACGAGGGAGGTACAGGTTAGGAAAAATCAGATTAATCCTATGGCTGCCTGGTGAGACACTCATCTGTGTAGGTAAGAAATTTCTCCTAGTCTTGGAGGAGATTTAAAATACCTTATACCACAGAAATGATTAAGAGGGTCCCATGGCTTTATACTTAGGGAAAAATCTCCTGGATGATGGGGATTTAAATGTCAAGTGCAGACTTGAACGTGCCATGTCCCATGGATGTCCTAGTTGAGTATTATCTTTTGGCTTAAACAAACCCACCATCATAGTCATATTATGAATCTTGTATCTCCAGTTTTTTTCCCAGTTGACATTAATAAGCAGTTCAACATAACCTGCAACATCTCCTGTCATGAGATTAGCCACTGCCATAGGAGGCCATACAGCACTAGTGTAAAGGGAAGAACACAAGCACATCAGTAATTGTAAAGGATGAGCCTCCAAGGTTTGCATTTCTTTAGCTTTTTCTTCCTTACCATTATAATATCAATTAAGTTGGTATTAATGTATACTACAGCATCTGGACCAAACTAAGTAGTTGTCTTTCATATTGCTCAGCCCTTCTGAAATAGGATACATGAGGGCAAGAGCTTTATTTGGGCTTATTAACTCATCTCTTACAGGTGATGTCTAAGGAAAGGCATAGGAGCATTTACAGATGGGTTAAAACTATAGCAATTTGAATTTTTATTTAGGGAAAATCCAAACCTAATCTTTGATGTTCTTTGTGATAATCAAACTGAGATTATAGTATATCTGTGTGAAATGTTACTCTAGACTTTTAGCTTGTCTACTTTGGCCCCTTCTTGTGTATTCCCTCTGCTCCAAAACCTAAAACCAGATGGAAACTTGCTGGTTCAGGGACCACGTCTTCCATTTAGAGCGTAGCACAGTGGCGCCTATGAGACATACATTACAAAGTATAACTGTAACGATAGTCGACACTCCAGAAACTCCACAGGAGTCAACCAGATTTACTTTTCCAGACATTTCCCTCCTCTCCCAGTTTTTGCTTTTGAAGTGTTTGAGTTAATCCCTGACATAATGCAAAAATAATCTTCTCACACAGTTTCCGGATTTGTGAGGAAGTCGTGCAGTAATTTATAAGAAATCTTTTAATAAAGACATTGCCATACTTCTGCTCTTTGGCACTGTGAACACAGAAGTTGTTTGTTTTCTCTACGGTAATCAAGACTACATGACTGTAATAATTTCAGTCAATATAGCTGTAAGAGAAAAAGACAACATTTGTCAGTCTTGATCCCAGTGTGAAAATAGAGAGTTTTTCAATCAACTTGTGAATTGATTTATGTAATCTGGGACTGGCTTCCTTTTGTAAAAACTTATCAATCTGTACCACTGCCTGAAATTAATACACAACCAATTAAATACATTTCTTCAAGCAGCATATGGGAATTCCATGGATGTTAACTAAATCAGTTCAAAAGGTTTTAGTTAAATTGTTGAATTCTCTACATATAGCTAGCCTGTGGTCACAGAGTTAATCTAGGTGACTTTCATGGGAACTTTGCTTCATCTTTTATCTTTCTATCAAGCCAGTAGAAATTAGTGGTTGCATTGTGAGGTGACTCAACAAAAATATGACAGCATTAATCAGTGGGAACAAGCCTTGATTTGCATAAATGTAAACACATTTCCTGAAATAGAGCAAACAACATAAAGCTTTACCAGCCTGTCGCTCCTACATCAACAGGTTACAGCACCCAGCCTTCTCACAGAAGTGACAGTCTTCCTGGTGACTTTTCATACATTGCTTTCTTCAAGAACCTGCCTATCAGAAGGCAAATAGAAGATGGCGTTAACACCTAGCCAGGAGCAAACCTGCAAGTATCTGGGTCCCTGATTCATGCATGGAAACTCAGTATTAGATGGTGATTACCTGTGTTAGCAAGTGTGCTGTGGCAGTGCAGCTGAGTTAGTTAACTTGATCACTTCATGGTGTTGCACAAATACTCTGTTGTGCTGGAGAGTGTTGGCAGGTCTCTGATTTCAGGATACCTGATCCCAGTGTAAGTTACAGCAGGATTTTTTTTAATGGGTATCTGTTGAAGAAAAATTTCCATGGGAATGAGAAAAAACAGAGATCTATGCTGGCATGTTACCTCCCTTTTGACATGTTTCATATCATTGCTCCCAAGACATCACCTGCCAAAGGCCAGGCGGATGAAGGAAGACAGGCAGCAAAGACAGGACTAATGCAGTTGTGGGAAGGCACATACCAGTGGAGGACTTTCCACAGCCGATCAGTGGCCTTCTATGACCACTTTCTTCTGAAGATGACTCAGATGCCCCACATGCCCTACACTAAAAGATGGTTTGTGTATTTCAGGTGACAAAGGCAATGGAAAGGCCAAAAACTATTCTTGGTGGAAGTTTGTCTATTGACTTCAGCGGTCTGAGAATACCCTGACTCCTGGGATAAAAGAGGCTGCTATTTATATTTGAACTTGTATTTGAAGTCACCATTGTATACACAGGAAGTACAGAGATTAATAGTAAGATTAGAAATAGAAATAATTTCAGTATTATATCACATAAAGGGCCTTGAGTCCTGGTGAGACTTTGATTTCTCCCATTGTTAACAGAATCACTAATTGAGGTTTAGAATATTTTGGTCTAAGTACTTAAGAGATGAGCTCAGACTTGGATCTAGCTTCTGTGTTTGGAGGTGGTATTGCATCCAGCTGTGCATTCCCACCTCCCTCCTTGTTTAAAGGTGGAGCAACAGGGTGCGGGCTGCAACAATTATCCCTTTTCCTGGCTACAGGAGCAGCAACCTTAGGGAGAAGGAAAGAGTAGAAAACTTCATGTGATAAGCAGTTTAGCTCAACTCAGGCCATTTGATTCCCAAATTTGGATATTTAAACTTTTAAGACGAGTATGTGGATAAAATGTAGTGATTTATAATCTGTGAGAGTAGGGACCAAATAATCTAGCCTTGTCTGTAGAACAACAGAGGTTATAAACTCTGTACATACAGTACTCATGGATGTTATTCAAGTGAATGGTTTAGATTTGTCTGGGCACTGCTTCTCATCATCCCAAATGCATGTGTCTTCAATAGGGAAGTGATGTGCTAGAAATTGGATTGTGTGCAGCTGTTTTGTGCACATGAAGTACACCTGGGATGCAGAATTTTCATATATTTCATAAATAAATCAGCTAGACAGAAATAAGGAGACAATAAAATATAGATTTTTTTTTCCCAGGGGTATGCTGGAACTAACATAGGTTTTTCTAAAGCACTAAAATATCATGGTTTGTTTTAAAAAAAAAAAAAATTTGCAAGAGATCATTTGTTAGAAATGAATACTACCTATAGCCAAATATATAACTGATAAAACCTAGGAGACAATCTAGAGCAAGAGACATACAGAAACAGTTTGGACTCATAGAAGCTAGGTATTAATGAGTAAGATTCCCAAGCTGCTTCTGCAGAGCCAAGAAGCTACACAGCTGAAATGTCTCGGAGGAACTCCATCACTACGGCTGTCTCCTGAAACCTGCCCAAGTTATACCCTACAAGCAGCAGCACTTTTTATGTCCACACAGGTCATCTTCTTGGGACTTGTTATTCTACCTCAGCAGGGGAGGAGATACGTACCTTGTGTGCTCTGTACAGCAGACTGGGCTGGTGTGAGCACAGCATTAACCAGGCACAGCCCCGCAGAAGCAAGTCGATGAAATGCCAACCTGCCTGGCAGTTTCTGCTGTCTTGCATGAACCAGGCTAAGTCTTGCATGGTGAGCCCTTGACCAGGACAGATAAATCTAGCGAGAACTGAAACGACTTTGTATGCAGCAGCTAGAGCACCTCTCAATATGCCTGGCCACTTGACCTAGAAGGGCTGGAGCAGACACCCTGCAGAGACAGCTTAAGTTCACGGCTTAGTAGCTATGGTTCCCTGTCACTTGCAGCCACTCCTGGGCAGGAGCTGTCCCTGTGGCATGGATCCAGCGCGGTGCAGTGCTGGGACGGTGGGCTTGGCGCGGTTGGCTGTGCATCCTGGGCACCGTTCCTCCAGCAATCGGAGGGCTGAGTGTGAACCTTGTCTCACCTTGCACGGTACTGGCATTTTTTGTTCAGTGGATTAAAGCCATCTTGCATAATGCCAGGTTTTCTGAAGGGCAAAAATATGTTGAATCTCATTCCACAAAGCCGTTGACAAAAGTCCCCACCAGGCCCTTGCTTAGGATGGCTTGTGACTTTGTGTTGAGACTGATATTTAACTGAAGAGGGTTCGAACACGCACTTAAAGGGGGACATTCCTTGTTTGGCCCTAAAATGGAAGCAGCAGTGTGGCTTCATATACATTATTAGTTATATCACATCCTAAATATGACATATGTTGGGAAGTGGTGAAGTCAAATAAACTACAGAAAAAAAAAATCCTTCCTATAATTAGAGACAGACTGCAAAAAGTTCCATCACACAAATAAAACATAAATGCTAAGTGAAACAATGTCATCAGCTTTAATGATTTATAACCTTTTATTTTATATATATCCTGTAACAGCAAAACTATTGTGCATATTTAAAAACAAAAGAACAAGCAACTTACAAAAATATTGGTGATTAAACAGCATAGACACAGTGCAGCTTTGATACCAAATCATGTAGATGCCTTTTTGATAGTTTGTCTCTCTGGATTTCATCCCTATCTGGTTTTGTTTTTATAGATATCTGTCAGCTCCAGCCTTGCAAAAATACAGACCTCAGTGTAAATACAGACACATAGGAGTGCTTTAGAAGGGTTGTTTTCTTTTGTTTAATAAGATTTAGGTAGTATGCTTCGGGTCATTTTAATAGTTTTGAATCTTCTGCTTGAGTTAGTACTTTTCATTCTTTTCAACATTTAAATAAGCTTTCACTTTATTTATCCCTATTACCCAAACATTCCCTTGATGAAACAAAATTTTTGCTCTGTACAAGCTGCTGAGGGCAAAATCATAGCTCTTTTGAAATCAATGTTTACACAAAATTTAAATGAAAATTGTTATTTTTGAAACCCTTAGGAGACAATCTTGTCTTGCAAGGAACTGAAATAATTTAAATTGTGATAGTGAATGCCAGCCTCTATGCTGCCTCAAAAGTAGTTTAATGCTCTTCTGATATTAATGTCTACTATTAAAAATATAAAGTCTATCACTTCTTCCAGTGTGAAGCCAAAATAAAGCAGGCCAGACCCATTTATCCTTTCTTACACTGCTATTTTGAACTTTTGACTTGCTGTGCTGAAGAAAAAAGGTGCAGTTTTCTTTTAAACATGAAGCTTAATGTGATCTTTGATCTTAGCACTTCAAAAAGTTTTTTTGCCTGGAACAGTCTTCCACAGATGAGTTATAAATCCCTGAAAACAGAAATTTGTAATGGAAAAGCTGTCACCACATTAATTATGGTAGCATAAATGTGGTGCTGCTTCAATAGTTAGTCACTACTTAAAAATAAAAACAAGGAAAAGAAGATGTTCTGACATGAAGACTATCTTCACAGTACTCAGTGTCAAATGGTCAATATTTAGTCAACTGTGTTTTAAAAAAGTGATAGCCGTAGTGCTTTCCTTTGCATTTTCTTTTTCCTTTGAGAAGTTTTCATTTGTTGGTATATAAAGTACTACATTTCCACCGACAGACAAGAGTTGGAAAAGAGTGAAGATAACATATAGAATAAGCTTCACTGCATGATAATCATAGAATCATAGAATAGTTTGGGTTGGAAAGGACTTTTAAAGGTCATCTAGTCCAACCCCCCTGCAATGAGCAGCAACACCTTCAACTAGAGCAGATTGCTCAGAGCTGCGTCCAGTCTGACCTTGAATGTTTCTAGGGATGGGGCATCAACCACCTCTCTGGGCAGTGTTTTCAGCGTTCCAGTGTTTTGCCACCCTCATTGTAAAAAATGTCTTCCTTGTATCTAGTCTAAATCTACCCACTTTAAAACCTTTACACCTTGTCCTATTGCAACAGACCCTGCTAAAAAGTTTGTCCCCATCTTTCCTATAGGCCCCCTTTAAGTACTGGAAGGCTGCCATGCGGTCTCCCCAGAGCCTTCTCTTCTCCAGGCTGAGCAACCCCAACTCTCTCAGCCTGTCTTCATAGGAGAGCTGTTCCATCCCTCTAAGCATTTTTGTGGCCCTCCTCTGGACCTGCTCTAACAGGTCCATGCCTTTCCTGTGCTGAGGATTCCAGAGCTGGACACAGTACTGCAGCTGGAGTCTCACCAGAGCAGAGTAGAGGAACAGAATCACCTCCCTTAACCTGCTAGCCATGCTTCTTTTAATGCAGCCCAGGATATGGTTGGCTTTCTGGGCTGCAAGTGCACATTGCTGGCTCATGTCCAGCTTTTCATCCACCAGTACCCCCCAAGTTCTTCTCATCAGGGCTGCTCTCAATCCCTTCATCCCCCAGCCTGTATTAATACTGAGGACTGCCCCGACCCAGGTGCAGGACCTTGCACTTGGCCTTGTTGAACCTCATCAGTTTCACATGGGCCCACTTCTTCAGCTTGTCCAGGTCCTTCTGGATGACACCCTGTCCCTCAGATGTGTCAGCTACACCGTTCAGCTTGGTGTCATCTGCAAACTTGCTGACGGTGTACTTGATCCCACTGTCTCTGCCATTGAAGAAGGTATTAAAGAGAGCTGGTCCCAGTATGGATGCCTGAGGGACACCACTTGTCGCCGATCTCCATCTGGACATTGAGCCGTTGACCACTACCCTCTGGAGGTGACCATCCAACCAATTCCTCATCCACTGAGCAGTTCACCATCAAATTCATATATCTCTGATATAGAGAGAAGGATGTTGTGGGGGACCGTGTCAAAGGCCTTACAGGAATCCAGATAGATGACATCCATTGCTCTTCCCTTGTGCACTGATGTAGTCACTCCATCGTAAAAGGCCACTAGTTAGTCAGGCAAGACTTGTCCTTGGTAAAGCCATGCTGACTGTCTTGAATCACCTCCCTGTCCTCCATGCGCCTTAGCATAGCTTCTAGGAGGATCTGTTCCACGGTCTTCCCAGGCACAGAGGGGAGGCTGATGGGTCAGTAGTTCCCAGGGTCCTTCTTCCTACCCTTTTTAAAAATGGTTGCAATGTTTCCCTTTTTCCAGTCACTGGGGACTTCACTTGGCTGCCACGACTTTTCAAGTGTCATGGACAGTGGCTTGGCCACTCCCTCAGCCAATTCCCTCAGGACTTGGGGATGCATCTGGTCAGGTCCCATTGACTTATGTGTGTTCAAGTTCCTCAGGTGGTCATGAACCTGATCTTCTCTTACAGCAGGAGGGACTTTGCTCCCTCAGTCCCCCTCTTGAAGTACATCCACTCAAGAGATGTGAGAAGAGGGGTTGCCAGTGAAGACTGAGGCAAAAAAGTTGTTGAGTACCTTAGCCTTCTCCTCATCCATTGTTACCTGTTTGTCAGTCTTGTTCATCAGGGAGGGTACGCTTTCTTTGACCTTCCTTTTCTAGCTGACATACCTGTAGAAGCTCTTATTATTATTGTTTGCGTCCCTTGCCAAGTTCAGCTCCAGCTGTGCCTTGGCCTTCCAGACCCCATCCCTACACAGCCAGGCAGTGTCCCTACACTCTTCTCAGCATACCTGTCCCTTCTTAAGATAAAAAATAAAAAATATTTTTTATCTTGGATCTTTACTTAGAAAAGCCATTAACTGGCTTGCTTACTTCCCCCCCCCCCCC
>VZSC01010754.1:144016-256176 GCA_013398225.1 Steatornis caripensis
AAATCTTTGTCAGCAGTTAGGATTCAAAGACTCTAAATTTAAAATTTCCTATTGATCTCCTGTAGGTCTTGGCTTCTTTCTGATTGCTTCTGGACTTATGCTGGCTCTTGAGGTTTTACATGAATTTGGAGTCGCTTAAACATAATGTAAATGATCTAATATGGTAAACTTTGTAGGCATTTAATAGATTGTGTGTTTGTGTTTGGTTTAGATATGATAGTGAGAGCATATGTTGTAATATATTGGTATGTATCTATTTGGCACAGGGAAAAAGCATAAATCATGAAACAGTGCAAATTCCACGATGACATTCTTCCAGGGAATATCCAAATGAAATTGTAAAGGAAAAATTGTCTGGTGATACAGCATGCTGTGCTGAAAGGTTTTCTGGACTTCAGAAGACAGACAAAAAGCATAACAAATAAAAAATGCTTATGAAATGGAAACAGATACCTTTTGTGCTACAAAGTACTATCGTAAAGCTGATACCGCAATCCACAGATTTTGGCCTTGGTTGCAATATTTGTGATCCTTTGAATTTTAACTGTTCACAGCATATGCATTTAACCCTTTGCATGGTTCAGAATGTGACAGAGGATCTTTTAATATGAGTGAAGATAAATAGAAACAGAGCAGCTAACTGTAGCAGTCCCGTTGATGTATCTGTTAAGATGCGGAGTGTAACACAGAAAAAAGATTTTTTTTTTTTGTGTGTGTTTGGTTTCAGTTTTCCCAGACTCCTCTCTGTGAAATCTTCTGTGTCATTCCTTAAATTGGAGTTCTCTTTCTGCATAATTGTGTCATAATCATATCTTCTATTTCCCCAATTTTTTTCCTAACAGACTACTGAACGTTAAACCTTCTGTGGAAGGATGCGATTGTAGGAATCTTCGGAGGGAGCAGACCTTCACCCATCTTGGATGATGTTATGGGATCTGGCAGTACTGCAAAACACGTTCATCTTATTCCAAGCATTGCTGAGCACAGAAAAACTGTTAAGTGTGCACAGAAATTAAAGTGTTTTCTTCATTATCATCTAATTTACACTACATTTTGTCTGGTCTTCATTTTCCCTTCCTTATGTCACAACACACAGACCAGCCAAAAATAACAGTGTGAAAAAATGCTGTTACTATTGGTCCTGGTCACAAACCAGCACAGGCAAAATGAGGTGCTTTCCTATCATTGCACGCAAAGCAGCAAAACACTAGTGTCTTCTGAGAATTCCTTCATTCTCCCTCCAGTACAGGAGGCCCTAGTGCTGTCTGTCATCCTGGGATCCTGCCTTGGTATTGCCTCTGACAACGTGCAGTGTGCTGGCACCAAAGTGAGTTAACATCTGGTACTTAAATATGACTGGTTTCTTGAAGTCAGAACTAGACCTTGCTCAGGTACCTTGGGTGTTTTCCTCACTAAAGAAAAAAGGCACCCTTAACTCAGAGCAATTAGTTCACAATAATACTCCATTGAAGATGATGGTTTATAAGCTTCAAATAAATTAAACATTGAGCTGAAGACCACAGAGAAGCCAAATGAAAACTATGAGTTTCTTTGCTTTTGCTGGGATTTTACCTGAAGTTACCTGTTTCAAAAAAAGAACACATCGTTTTTCTTTTTCTATTTCTTTTTTTTTTTTCCCCTTAATCAAGGCAAGACCTTGCATCTGACATACCAAAGCAAAAGAACATTTAATTCAGGATCCAGATTTTGCAATTTGGGTCCATCTGTGATAAGAACAGAGTGTGAACTCATGGAAATGCTTGTGTGAATTTTTAATAAATTGTCACTAGCCCATTATGATACAAGATAGAAAATTGCCCATAAATGCAGCAAGGAACTACCGTAAAGAAAACAGATACTTCCCTTGCACAGAGCCCAGCCCAGCCCAGTCCTGTCCAGTTCTCTCCAGCGAGGTGCAGAGAGTCACAACTTCCCGCAGCAGCATTTGACTCCATCTCATAGAGCTGCTGCCATGTTAATAATGGGGCATGGTCAGAAGCACTTAAGGACAGAACACAGAACAACAAACACTGGAAGAAGCATTTGTGTTTAATCTGGTAACCTGATAAAACTAGTTACCTTATTTTCAGCAAAAAGATTGCGTGCTAACAAATACAAATGTTTGTAGTAGGTTAAATATATTAAAAAAGCCATAAAGTCTAAAAAAAAAGACATTTCATTTCTTTTTGGTCCTCAAATGTTTTGCACTGATTTGTCTGTTTTTCCAAGGAAATGAGAAAAGAAAAGTTCATTTTAGGTCAAAGTGTTTTTTATTTCATTATTTGATCATTTTTTGGCAACCAAACCATACAAACAGATATTCGCGTAGCTGTAGTTTGTAGTTCTGGTAATGGCTGTTTTCCAAGATATATTTGGGAAACAGGCTCCCACAAGTCCATTTATTAGGAAGGGATGTTTGGGATTTTGTAATTCTTTCTTAATTTACTCTTGTATTCAATTTTCAAGATTGCAAGGAAGGAAAAAATTAATCTCTTTAAGATGAAGCGCACAAATTTGAGCTTAATATACAATGTGAAGAATGAAAATTCCTTTTTTGGGTAGAGTTTGAACAGTGCTTTAGTAAATTTTGTGGACACACAATAATAATATGAATTATGTTAAGATATGCAAATAGTTTTCTATGGAAACCAGAAAAAGCTGCAAACTTTAAATCCCAGATGGAGTTCTTATTAAGGAAACCTTGTATTTTTGAAAATCCTATTTCTCCATCTGCTTGTAATATCTTTCAAGTGTCTCTCCGTATAATTGTAATGATGGTTTCTTCGGGTCATATTCTTTATTGTTTATTACATAATTCCACTCCTTCCCCCAAAAAGCAAATATTAATCTTATCAGTCTGCAAGGACTAAATTCAATTTCATTGCTGATCTGAGTGGAGGAAAGTCATATGGTTGTGGCATCTCAGCAAAAGCTCCACAAAAGGAATATGCAGCTTGAAACTCTCTTCCTCCTCAAACCCTCCACAGAGATATTTTTTTGTGCCGAGGCCCCTCTCCAGTCCTTGTGGTCTGACTCATTCTGACTCACTGAGTTTGAGAAAGCGGTGAGGTTTACTCCTTTTTGGGAAAGTGCAAAGAAGGAGCAATCCTGCTCCAAATAAATGTAAATAACTAAGCTGCAAGCATCTGGAAAAAAGCAGTTAGAGAAGTGAGAAATTATTTCTTGTCATTCAGTATTCAACTGCAGTCTTATTTTGGTTGTTATCTTACTTTTCTTTCCTGACTGAGGGAATTAAGTTTATAGGTTGTGAATTCAAGATCAGTACGTGATTTGGGTAAATAATAGGCCATGTTTGGTTAAATTTCTATTTCAAACTGTTGTTTGGAGGTGCTTATCCAGCCATTTCAGTTTAAGAATGCAAGCAATTTCATTGACCTCAGTACATTGTTCAAGTGCATTAGCTTAAGCCTTGGCTGATTTACTTGGAGAAATGTTACGGTTTCTCAAAGAGCATTCTCGCCTCTCACCTTATTTTCTTGCTTGTTCCTGAGAAGATAACACAAAAGCCAGAGGTTCACCCCGCTGATATAAAAAAATCCAAACCGGTATTTACTAGAAACTGCTTACGCTAGGTGATAGTTTTTAGTTGGGAACATCAGAGAGCTGTGGTAATAAAATAACTGCCCCTGAGCTGAGAGCAGCGATGGAAAGAGGGTGCCTGCTGCTAAGGAGACTTCAGCTTTTCCAGCTTCCATAGGGGGCACACAGGTGGTGCTGGCTGTTCACTGGGGATTCCCCGCTTGGAGCTGGAGGCCGAACTACTGCATTTTTCCAAGTATAAAATCATTATTTCGCTCAAATGTTGTAAAGCCTGCAAACTCGGTAGTAGCCAGATGGTGTCAGTCTTGTATTGAAGCTTTATAATTACTCTTCCCTGGTGCTCAATAGAATATAATAAATTCTGCTGCTCACATTTTTTTTTCACCTGTACTTACCTAACAAAAAAAAAAAAGAAAAAAAGAAAAAAGGAGTGACTTGCCAAAATCTGCTATAAGCAGGTCACACAGTCTGTCCTTGAATTGCAGTGAACTTTTCAGACCAGAGTGCAAAATCTGCATTTCCTTAAATCTAAGAGCTCTTCTCTGAAAAATTGATCTGCCTGTCTTGATTTTATTGTCAGAATGACCGACTCTTGCAGAAATGCTACTTATCAGAGAGAGACACAGGAAATAAAGAGTGCCTGCAAGACTTTAAATGGACTAAACTAACCCAGAACTGGAAAAAACAACAGCAGTGAATGACAGACCGCTTTAAGGCAGGCACCCTTACCAATAAAATAATCTCATAACATGTAAAGCTGCAACACATCACTAAAATGGTAATTATTATATAATCCATTGGTTAATGCAAACATTATAAGCTTTTGGATGAGCTATAAAACCAACTTCTTGGCCACTCTTAACCTTCAGAACTGTTTTTGGTGTTTTGGCCAAGAGCTGGGGTGTTAACACGAGGACTCTCTCCAAATTCCATTTGGGTAACTATATTTTGCCTGACTGACATTTGCATGTTATTTAGTTAGATACATTATTATTCCTTGCTTGTCTCATACTGTATTAAGAGCTGCTGCTGTCTTGCCAGAGGTTTTAATGATCCAGGGACCAGCAAAGGGATTCCTGTTAGTACCAGAGCAGGGATTGTGGTCAGTGTTTTGGGAGTTTGAAGTGAAAGTACTCTATAAATAAATGCCCATAACAAAAGCTCTGTTTCAAATATCAGATACCCTGGAAGCCTTGGCATTTGCTAGTGATGCTGAACCCCTGAGACTGCTGGCAATATTAAGGGAACTCGTTAGCATCCCTGCCGAGTCCTGGATGAATAAACCAAGAAAAGTGGTAAGAGGGATCAAGAAATACGTAATGTGTGTCTTTTTCTTAGTTGAATTTAAACTATTTTTTTTTCTCAAAACCATCTATTTAGCAGTCTATCCAAAGTCTGTACACTGCTTCAAATCTGAGCAGCTTCTGTCTCCAGAAGCACACTTGGCAGGGTCACTTAGCTGTTCTTCTGTGGGGACTGAGTAGGAGTTCGTGTTATGACTGCCTTGTTGTTTTTCAGGCAGGATGTTTCGGAGGGTGTCTTTAGGAAAATTGCCCCATCTCTTCTGGAAGATTACTTCTCCACTGGATTCTCTGGAACAGGGATGTTTTGTTTTCTGTCTTTCATGTACATCATCTTACATATTGTGACTAGGACTGTTTTAGGGAAAGGCAATCATCATGGTAGCCAGGGCTCTTCAGAACACGGCTGTGCAGGACCTTTGTTGGCCCAGTCTGGTCTGCAATGGAGTCATAAGGTGGAGGAGGAACTGCCCACGGCAGCTAGCTTATGGTGAGCTCAAGCCAGGGCAGTTACTGCTGAGTCCTGCAGTCCCTTCTGCCTTCTTGGCCTTCTGAAGGGCCATGTGTATACCAATAAAATGATCATGGCCACATGAGTGTTGGGGTGCCCTCCTGTGACTGCCCAAGATGTCTGTTAGCCCAGCTCGTGGCATGTGTTTGAGCTACTCAGCGCTCTCCCAGATGGTACGTGGGCTTGTTTATGGGGGTAGTGTGAGCCTGGGACTGTTCTCCCTCTGTGGCAGCAAGGATGGGACAACTCTGCTGCCGAGTGGCAGAGAGGCAAGCTGAGTGGGCATAACCGCTCCAGAGCTGGTTATGTCTATATTTTGGGAGCACAAAGAGACCTGGAGGTAAAACCAAGCTGTGAATATCAAATCCTTGTGGTTTTGTTGCGTAGGTTAGGGTTGTACTTGGGTCCGTTCATGACAAGCTACTTCAGTCCCGAGAAACCAAGACAAGTGGAACAGGGGAAGACATAGCAAAATTTTTCCTGGCCCATGGATTACATGCCCTGTTCTGCCTAACATAGCTAGCCATGCAAGAGACTGCAGTAGCCTGGCTGGTTTGTGCAGGAAAGCTGAGATCTGTCAGGGACTTTGGAACCTCTTTAGGACTAAGTAGGCTGTGGAGATGGAGAATCCTCTGGCCACTGTGCTCTCACAGTTTGCATTCACCAAGGCAGAGGACCCCTCTGAAACCCTGCAGCTGCTTTCCTCCTCCTGCCGTAGTGAACCTCTTTGTTAGTCTGGATTTAGTTTACTCGTTTCATGCCTCTGGAAAATGGTGACACCTCTCCCTTTGCAACCTGACATCAGTGAGGACGTTCAGCCACTGACAATTCAGAGGCAGCATCACCATGTGTGGCATGGGAGCCGGAGATGAAGCCATTGGTTTCTGGTTCTCCCTCTTGTATTTTGCCACTGTGAAATAGGTTGTTCTCTTCCAGTAGCAATGACCTCCATTCCCCCCATCCTTCTCTCCTTGAAAACATTATACCAGGCTTGGCATTCTGTTATTTAGTCTTCTGTCTCACTAAAAATATTATGAAACAAGCAGTGAAAGCTGGTACTGTGTTGTATATAGAGGAAAAGTGATACTTTATGAATTTTATGATGCAAAGCGTCACTTCCAGTGGGTAGCTCTCAGTTCATCATGCTTGTTGCTATGCAGAATCGGGAAATTTTGGCTCTCACACAAATGAGTTTACAATGTATTTTAAGTGTTATAAAGTCAAAAGCACAACTTGTTTCCAAGTGGAAATAAATACAAAGAAAACCTATTATGCAGAATGGAAACTAGATGATTCCAGTTTTCCCTTTTGCTCTGCTGGAGTTTGATTTCTTCTCCCAGGAGTGCTACTCTAAGAGTTATAATGTAGTAGTACCCTATTTGCGGTTTTGGTGGCTGTGTAAGAGTCCTAAGAAACCTTTGTCTTTCTGGATTACTTTTTCCATTGAGTTCATAAGCCTAAAAAAGGGTCTTCTCAACTAATTTATACTCTTGAAAGCATGAGTAATTCAAACAAGGAGGTATATTCTGTTTCTGCCTTACTGTGATGCAACTCCACAGGAACTCCCTTAACTTCCAAGGAGTTTATCTGGATCTACGTAAGTGTAAATCAGATCAGAATTTGGCTACTAATAATGCATCTGATTTAGACATTGGCTTAGCATGGCTGGCATTAATGATCTCAGTGTATTGAGAGATCCAGCCAGCTCTCTTCCAACTTAATTTCCTTTTAGTTTTGTTTTTTATATATCCCCTGGTGGTAATATGGGTTGAGATGATGGGATACCTTACCTAGCAATGCAGGATGTAGAGAGACAGAAAACATTGAAATAGTGGGAGAGTGTTGGCTAGCGCTATGGTAAAAGTGGCATCCACACCCTGTGAGTGCTTGAATCAGTAAAAATATAAGACATTTTCCAAACATGCAGTACAAATTAGAAAAAGGCCTTTTACACCCTTGTTATTGCCAGTGCTGTAGAGAAAGGAAATTAACAAATTGAAACCAAGGGCCCTTCCCAGAACAAGCTCTTCCTTATCACAGGACATGCCACACTTAGCTTTTGTTACATCCCAGATCACTTTTGGCTTTCATGAGTCAGAACGAGCTTATCTGTAATTTTTCATGTTTACTCAAGCTCTCAGCTTGATAGTGATGTACAACTAATACTTGGGTGGTGCCACGTTCCAGGAGATTTGTAAAGTAAATGAGGGAGAAAGAGAGGTATCCTTAATTACATGAAGTTAGTTTTGGAGCTTTACTTTTCACAACCATTGCTATAAAACCTACAGGCAGCAACTTCAGCCCTATTCAGAGCCCTTTGTGCTCTGCTGGCAATGCAGACAGTCCCAGAAGCTGCCATCAGCACCTAACTGGGGATTTTTTTCTGGCTCCACGTTGCCATTTGGCTACATACTTTTGTGGACAGAGGAAGAGTTGCCCATATATTCTGGGGCAGTTTCTATAGGGAACATGGTGGGGAACACTGGCCATTCAGCATGGGTTTGGCAGCCCTGAGACGTGTCCAGATCACACTGGTGATAGAGTCAATACGGAACAACCCTTTGAACAAGGAGTTGCAAGAACTTTCCCCTCCTTTGCTACTGCATGGCTCCTTTGAGCACTTGGAAACACCCAAGGAAGGAGCCTCATATCTTCTGTTACTTCATTTTGAAGTGCTTCCAAGAAAATGTAATGATTTTTCTATCTAATGACCTTGAATGACATGTTTAATTTTATTTTTCAGTTTTTAAAGTAAGAAATCTAACTGGAATTGATGGTTTCTTCAGAAACATGAATCCTCCATGTCTTTTGTTTTTATAAATTCTTTTGTTACAGAGTAATTTTGAGAGCCTTGGAATTGCCAGGTTAACCTCCAGGAGGACTGGACCTTTACAAAGATGTAACGAAGGTGTTCTTATTCTGAAAGGATAGGCATGTTTTTATTCTGAATTTCTTTAATTACTATTGGAAAACAAGGTAATGGACATAATTTTTACTTGGTGCTTACTCAAAAAGCAAAAAAGAAGCGCATCCTTGCTTTTATTAAGTATCTCCTTGTGGTAGTGGTGCAAGAATTTTAAAGTTTTTTTCAGTTGTTTCTCCCCTCATGGATGGTTTTTCCCACTTTCTAGGCATGGTTAAGCAATGAAAACATGAGATCTGAAAAGGATGGAAGATACAGTATACTCTCCACCAAGTGATCACACTGCCACTTACAACTTAGTCCTATTGGTAAAGTCAGCACAGGAAAATTTTGCAGAAGAGGCCTCTTTCCCTATTCACAAGATGGGACATGTATGCCAAGTAAATTCTCTTCGTACAGTAATCCTGAGTTTTTGCTTGTTGACCAAGAAATCTTCCTTTGGCTTGTCCTATCATGATGTTTCCAGTGACACACTAGGCACAAATCCTTTAACACCATGTCTCTACAGAAGATAACCTCTGGTGTGCTCTCTGGGTTCCCTGGAGCATGTCAGCTGGTGCATCCACTGATCTGACCTCCAGGGACCTGCACCGTACAGGGTTTCTCCCGAGCAGAGCGGATTACCCACTCTCTGTCATATTTGCACTGTCATACTAACCTCAGAACACTCGATCTTTCTGTGCATATCTCAGAAAGCTGTTTCATGTAGCCTGCATCCGTACGCATGTTGTGGTTCTTCAAAACCTCTTTTGCAAGAACACATGGCTATTTCGTTTTTAATGTAGCACCTTCCTGACACACATATCAGTATCACTTACCGTTTGGATGAAAGGGACAGACAGATATGCAGAGAGTCCCATGGATTCCTGTCTGTAAGTACACAAACCCAGAATTTAGGCTCTGTCACTCCAGACCATGAGGTGATAGTCACTGATATTTTGTTGTAGTGGACCATGTCCTCTCCCCAGTACACAGTGATGATCTATGGGATCACATCCAAAGATCAACTGCGGGAGAGGGACTGGTTAGAATATAATTTTGCAAATTTCCATGAGGAGACGAATCACAACGGACTTGCTCATGACAAAATGCTGGGCTACAGAGCTATGGGAATCTGGCCAGATTACAGAGAGCAGTGCCAAACCACTTCTGGCCAGAAACAGATGTACTGCCACTGCAGAGCTCCTGACAGGAAAGGAAAAAGGTGTGAGATTTTGCATCATGAAATTAGCAGCCCATTGGTTTATCATCCATGTCTGCAGTTACAGCTCTGCCTTTCAGTTGCGTGGCTGGAAGAGTGGATCACATGCCTCCTAGAGAAGCAGTGTAAAATTGGATGGAATAATGCAAACTATGTGGAAGGGCAGGAGAGTATGCCTATTTGAAACAAGTGAATAGTAATTCAATATTACTGAGGAGAGGTGTTTGCTCTGGTAACTGCTCTGGCCCGTGGGAATGCTGAGTTCCCAGTGATCCCTGTGGGCATCCTACCTCTCCATCTCCATAAAGAACACCTGCAAATTCATTAGGCCAGATAAATCAAAGGAACTAAAGCGCCTAACACTTAAGTACTTGGCCTCCTGACTGGATACCTTAACTCACCATTAGGCATTTATGTGCTGTGGAGAGACTTCCAAAACCACTAATATGCTGACTGCACTGCTACTCAGCACTAACCGCCAAGGTATGCTGAGGATAGGAGCATGTCTAAATCTAGATCCTTCTTCTCCTTTTCTAGAAATACACACAAAATTGCTCTGGAGATGCACCCTTTATACACATGCATGGAAGAGGAAGTACAGCAACAATTTTTGCAACATGCCATTAATTACAGCATGAGTCCAGGGAGTTGAGTGCTTTAGCAGTACAGTGGCAGTAGTTTGTGATGGTTTGAAATTCCACTTCTCCAGTGGAAGCTGTTTCTGTAACTTACTGCTGCAGTATCAGGAGATGCTTTTCATTGAACCCAGTGCTGTGATTCAATGATATGTTTGGTGTGAGAAAGCTAAAAGTTAGGGGGGTGGGTGGGTTTCTGATATTCCTTTCCTCTTTGGGAGTGGGTATTACTGTGATGATTGATAGAAAAAATTAAATTCCACTTACACCTATCTTAGGCAACGTGGTAGGTATTCAGAATATTGTCTGAGTCTTAGAGCGTAGTAGATCTTCCCTAGCTCACGGACTCTGAGACAACTGGGTCCTGCTGACATCGTGTGAGTACCATCATTTCGCAATTACCCACCCAGAAATCCACAGCAAAACCCACAATCACAAGGCACATGGCAAGAAGAGTTTTATATCAGTGATAGGGACCCTACTACCCTCACTTCAGCATATTTTAGCAAGGCTTGTGAGCAGATGTCTCTGACCAGTTCCTTCATGGGAAGCAACTGTACTGTTTATATAACTATTTGGTTAATGTATCTTATTTTTCACACACTTTGGTAAAGTTTAACAACAGTATGCTGCAGCAGAGTGCACAGAAAATCTGACAACTAAAGTTTCCTACCTGAGCAAATTTTAGCTTTTGAAAAAGAATTGGCTTTTCAGGGCTCTGACACGTAAATACTTCTCTCCTTTTCAAAGTGAGGTTGATATTATTACCTAGGAAAATTGGTAAGTGGGACAAAAAGCTATGCAACTGAAAAATGAGATTGAATAGCATCTCTAGGAAAACTCAATCTCTTCCTGACTTTCTGTGTTGCGATTAGACAAGAAGGCCAGCAGGCAGGTATATTTTCAGCAGGGAGGCATATTTTCAGCATAGTCTCTGTGATTCTCATATTAACAATCATGGGATCATTAAAATTAAAATGGTGACAGAAATCAGTGTGCTACTCTTCACATTGACCATGGAGCTGCTGCTTTCAAACCAAATACTCTGTCCTAATAGGACACTTGATATACCAGAAGGCAGCCATAGTAACATTTACAAAATGATCAGGCAACAGTACTGCTCTTAAAGCATTTGCGAACAAGGGTAAGAAGACTGACTACAGGTAAGAGCAAACAGCTGAATAAGGGAGAAAAAAAAAAGGAAAAGTAAAGAATACAGAAATAATAATGTAGAAAGATTATTTGGCATAAATTAAGTGTAAGTGTCAGTGCAAATCACTGGGACTGTAATGGAGGTTGACAAACCTTCTAAATTATGAACCAGAATATTTAAGACATCTTTTGTAATTCTTTCCATTAGTACCAAGGTGATACTACAATGATATTGCTCTGAAATAGAAGTTGGGTTGACTGCTAAATTTGGGTACTTTTAAAAGAAGTATTATTTAACTGGAAGCTTGTTAAAAGTATTTCTGCTTTTGAGTTGTGTGTTGTCAATCACAAGTCAAACAGTCCACATTTCAAAAAATACGAACTAAAACTTGCTTTAAATTATGCAAACACTAATTTTGTCATTTGAGTTAATGTAACAAAAATTGATCCTGAATTTTTGACGGAAGCCCAGGAAGAATTACTTGAGTTTTACACACATGTTTTCAAAGTTTTATCTGACATTCATAAGTATCAGTGGAAATTTAACTCTTTTGTAGGAAATTGTGGTACATTGTATTCATGTAATATTTAAAAATATGCTGTTGTAAAAAAGGCTGTTGGAGTGGATTTTAGGAGTTTTTAGCAATTCTGTCAATGTAAATAAAATAACATAAGGGACGGAACCATATTTGAGACTGTTTTCAATAGCAAATAGTTGTTGTCAGCTTGGTTCAGAAGACCCTGTGGAAAAGCACGAGCAATGCTTTTCAAGTGTTTACTGAGTCTGCAGTTTCAGTAGGTACTGAGAGTTCTGATTCAGATCCAAACTTTGTGATGCAGAATCAGCTTTGCCATAAATTCAAATATACCAAGGTCCAAGAAGGTTTCGTGCTAAAACCAAATATCAGAATGAAGACTCATCATTAAGTTTGAGAAAGCTCCTAAGATCTGGTTGGCACCTCACAGTCCTGTCAGCAGAGAGTAACTTCATGAAATGCACTAATGTAAAAGGTAAACTGAACGAGCTAATGTAAAATCAGTGTAATGGCAAGAGAATTGGGTGGTTTTTTACATGAAGGTTTAAATAATTCATTTTCTTCTTCCATTTTTGACATCTCAGCCCAGCTCAGGCAAAAATGTGGGCTGAGAAGACAGCTACACTAGGTAGGCAGCCAATTAAAACAAACTTTTATAAAAGAGCAGGATGACTTTTCAGGACAGGCATCGTTATTTTGTGAGCACCAATATAACTTCCTAAATGTCTCACAGATGCAGTCTGAAAGGAATTGCATCCCCCTCCCAGTAAAAATATCTTAGCCATCTCAAAGAAGAGACCATCTGGAGGCTTACTCACTTTGGGGGATGCTGAGTTAATTGAGTGAAAGTCCAAATAACTCTTTAGGAAAGACATGCTGAGGAATAGCAATAGACTTTAGAGTGATTTAAAGTAATGTATCTCCAAATGAATTTTCTTCAGTTTTGCTGTTACTTATTCAGTTGTATTTTCATCATACTTGGGAAGCCTAGTCATGTAGTCACAAAGCCTTGGAAATGATCACTGAATTAAGACATATGACTCCCATTAAAATCAGCCAAAAGTTTCCAACCTGTGCATCACATCTCAGACCTTAGCTTTGACCTTTAAGCCCTCCATTGCCCCATTGTTATAGTCTAATTACTTATCTACATCTATTTGCTCTAGTGGAGCTAGGATTGTTAAAAACTGGGCAGATTGAGCGCTTTCCAATTCATGTGAAGTTCATACCAAAATAAATGAGATTTAGGAACATAAATACATTTGAGGATCTATGTCTTATTGCTTCTGGGTGATATCCAGAAACTGGCTTAGTAAAAAGGTCTTAAAACTATATTGTGGTGCCAAACTGTAATTCAGAAAAATCAGTTTCATCCTGCAGATTGTAATAACCTAGCAGGTAGCATAAGAACGGGAACGGAGAGAGAAAAGTTCGTTTCTCTTTGCTGCCTGAGAATGCTGAAACCAAGGACAGGCATCATCTCCTAATGGTTGCTATGAGTGGGACTCTGCTTTTTCTCACATTAATGTTGTTGCAAAGAAAATCAAGAATATTTCCCTCAGTGAGAGAAGACTTACTGTAAAATGAACAGAGCAGCTAGAGCTTCCAAATGGAGGAAAAGAGTGCAGAGTGGCCCTAGTAGCTGAAATCCCTCTGTTACTGCACTGTTTCCTACAGCTGTCTGAATGCAAAGCCAATTTTGCTCTAGACTTTCAGGTTTTGCAGCCTTCCAGTCTTTCCAGGATTGAAAGAGCTGCTTCTTAACTTGTTTGGCCCATTCAAAAGGGGAAACTGTTTAACTCCAGAAACATATGGCTCATAGTACTTTTTACTTCTCCCTTCACTATTGTTCAGATAATCGATTTGTCTGTTTTATCACTTGAATAGTTTCAAGCAACAGCTGTGATGTTTCCTATGTCCTGTACACTGGGAAAGTGGGAAAGAAGCAGAATTAACTGTACAACTCAGAGAAAATCAAAGCACAACCTACCTGAGGTCCACAGGTGCAGCCTCCTCTCCCCCAGTGTGGTTTCCTTAATGATCTGGAAAGTGCTGCTGTGTCCATGTGTTCTGCTGAATGGATGCATTCCTAGTCCTTTGTCCAGACTGACAAACCATTTGGAGCACAATAAACACTCCTTCCAAAGAAAACCTGGGTGCATGAGTGGAGGTTACATAGCAAGGTCTTATCCTCTCCTGAAGACAAGAAACAAGGAAGTACTATCCTTCCATCTAAACTCAAAATTGTATTTTAGTGATGACCTAGTGAAGCTAAAGAGCTGTGACAACTTTCAAGATGTCTTTTCAGGGGTTTTGAATGGCTGCAATTTAAAGAACAATTATTTTTCTTCTTTGCTTTCACATAGAATTTGTGAAACCCGTAACACTGGCCAATGTTTTATAAAGTGGGGAGGAAAAAAGAAGAAAGGAAGCCATCAAAAAAACCCTAAGCAAAGCCAAATGGTAGAGCAAGAAAAGCTAGAAATGTTAAGAGATGTAGAGACTTCGAAGTAGCAGGTTGGAATGAGGGAATCAGAGCAGTGAGAGTGAAAAGACATCAGAAAGGAAAAACGGTACACAGAAGATCAATTGGGAACGGAGGAGGGAGGAAATGGGAAGTTGATTCTTGCAGAGAAGGAGAAAGGAAAGGCTAGAAGAAGTAGGAAATGGAAAGGGACAGAGAAGGATCCTAAGGGAACTGGGGCATCAAAGGAGAAGAGGAAAATGGAGGAGGAAGGTGACCAAAGGGAAAGAAAGAAAAAATGTATGCTGGAGCCAGAACAGAGGAATGAGAGAATCTCAAAGCAAGAGAATTTATGGAGAAAAGGAGGCAACTGCAGGAGAAAAAGAGGTGTAAAATGAGAAAATGAACAATGGCAGCATGAAGAGGGGAAGGAGAATAAAGGTGTCATGAAACAGGGCCTCTACATTTAGTGACAGCCTTCTAGATGTCAGAATTAAGGTAGATGAACCTCACCTTAATATGCGAAAATATTTTATTTTGAAAGCTTAGGGGTTATATAGGGGAAATATAAATATTTGCTAGAAAATACAAAATGTCATGATTTTTACAAGTGTTGGGCTGTGCTACATAATGCTTTGTAAAAAATGCCATAGTAGAAAAAATTACATCAAGCTGTCGTGTAGAAATTAGAAAAAGAAAACATTATTTTATGATACAGGCAAGAAAGAACAGTCTTATGTATGCTACGACTTACAAATCTCTGGAAGCTATTGTGACCTGTGCCCAGCCCTCCCTTTATACATTACTCAGTGTAAAGGGTGATGTCACGGAAGGATTAGGTCTAATCCTGGATGAGAAAGCCTTGTGATGACTCACCAAGGAGCAGAAAAGAGGGAGCTAAATCAGCTTAAAGTCAGGCTTTGTGGGATTGGTTGGAATCAGCATTTCGCATGTGTGGTCATGCTTTGCACATAACAACACGTTTGGTTCCCCATGATACTCTGTCTACTGCTTTCCTATTCCTGCTTCCCATTTTGGCATGCTGCTGGCCCAGTCCCTGGTTGCGACTAACACAGAATAGGGGACCATGCTCCAGGATCGATAAAAGGAAAATTTTCATCAACAGCAGAACTCTTTGCACTACACAAGTCTCAGTGCATTGATCAGTGCAAATAGCCAAAAGACAGATAGATCAGGGCAGACTGTCAGTTGTCATGTAGTAAAAAATGTGGCTACTAGATAATCCAGCTTTAATTTTCAAGTACTGTTGGTAGCCTTTGAATCTTCTGTCTAGCAAAGCAGAGGCACAGAATGAAGTGACCAAATCTTCTCATCTGCTAAATGGTTGGTGTGGATCATCTGCTGATTCCTCCGACTCCAGAGCTCTGCCCAGCCCAGCTGAATGGCAGCAAGAGGACAGGTCTTTCTGGAGACGACAGGTCTGCCAGTTGTGCAGAAGCTCTCAATGAGCTATGGAACATCTTTGCAACAAGCCCTTTCATCAGACCATCACTTACACGGGAATCAGCTAGGCAGTAAGGAGCTCAGGGTACCACTGGGTCAGCACTACCTGAATCAGAAGCATAAGGTGAGTTATCTGAGTGTTACCTGAAGTGGTCACTGCAAAGCCGGCCTATTCTTACGATTAGTACTGAAGAAATCTTTCTTGTATTGTAATGAAAGCAAACCATTCACAGAGATTTACAGAACATTTAGTTTAAATTTTATTGGAAAAGCACCAGAATGCTGTTTGTGGAGGTTAGAAATGGAAAATTACTTTGCAGCTCATCGTGGATGTGATATATACTTCCTTATTTGTATATTTTGGGAGGTATTACAGAAGTGAGTGATAATTGTTGCAGAGGTGATTTAGTTTCTGTTTCAGGGAAATACCATTTAAAAGTTTTCTTTACATTTTAAGCATATTAAGAAATGGGGACTCCGATGATATATCCCAGTGTAATGTTTCTTTACTCACGCTGTTGTTTTTAGTCTCAAAATCAATTACCTCATTGAAAGGTGCCATTTAGGCAAAACAGATTTTTAAAAGACTTGCAAATTTATTTCAAAAATCTGAAGCTTTATTTCAAAAGCACTGCTGCAGAAGCTCTGTTCTGCAACCGCCAATTTAAAACTTTGAATAGGAGGGCCAAATCTGGTCCAGATGTAAGGCTCCTAATGTGGATGTAACAGTTGGAATGAATTTGGTCCATTATTTTAAGTGGTAGCTACTCAACTTTTAAATTACTGTTGCAAGGCTTGGATGTGTAAGGAAAGAGTACGGGAAGGAGGTTATAGCACATGGAATAAAAATGAGAAAAATAACAATTTTTCCCATTTAGGAAGTATGCAATTACACAATATTTCACAGTTAAAATAGTGTGTAAACTGAAAGAAACATAGATACAGAAATGAACGACAATGGTTATCTGACAGGTCTTTGTCACCTTTTGAGTAATAGCTATGACATCCCAGTTGCTTCCCAATGGACGGTTGTCAATCCAACTGTCAAAACCACATCCCAGCTGGAAATGTTTCACATAGAGAGGCTACAGGTCTCAGCCTGAGGACACGAGGGAACCCCACCACCCAGAGAAGAAATTGTGCTGTCCTCATGTGCTCCCCTGACAGAGGATAATAGAGGATAACTGGAGTCATTCCAGTGACGGGTGATCCTTTCCCCACCATGGAAAAGTGTTCTGGCAAGGAGGTTCTCCCTTCTCACTTCTCTATCCAGTTGCAGAGTTTTTTCTTGCCTCATAATGAGTTTCCAGTTTTTGGGAAGAGACAACATGAATATTCATCAGGAATTGGTTATCTGCTGTGACAGCATCTCATAATCCCTCCTATAAAGATTTTTTAGGTTACTGAACAACCATCTCTTGTCCAAATATGGAGGACAAAAGGAGAAAAAAACTTCAACATAATCTATTTCTTAGAATGATCTGGAAGAGATTTTGGAGCACTGATAGTAAAAAAAAAATAAATTAAAAAATCAAAACAAAGACAGATCTGCAAAAGGACTTAGGCTTGATCCAATAAAGAGTTGAGGAAGTTATGGAGAAAATCAGGTGAAACTAAGTGTAATTATGATCCCCAAATCCCCTGTTCAGCTGCAGGTAACCCAATATAGATACCTAAATTCACCATGGGCCTCTTTGTTTGATGTTAGACATTACTATTATGAGAATTCAGTTCTCTGAAACCCATCTCAGATTGCCCCAGTATGAGAAGCTCAGCAGCTGGTTCAACACTTGATCAGGTTTCAGAAACAGGAATTCTCCTTTAAGTCTCTCTTTAACTTGTAAAATATTCTCAGAACATTCCTAGCAAACACAGAGAACAGTGTGCTGCTTGAAAAACAGTTATGCATATTTTTAAAGGAACAAGAAGGGATTTTTAAAAATTTCTTCATAATATGATAACTTGCAAAAATTATGAGATTTGGCCTTCCTTGGCTAGACCGAGAAAGTTCAAACTCAAGTCTTTCACTTTTCTGTTGACCTTCAGAACTCTTCAGATGCAGGTTTCTCTGTGGTTCTTATCGCATCTTCTTGTTGAAGCTGGAATATGTCACAGGAAAAAAAAAAGGACTAACAAATCAAAAAGAGTTCACAATAGAGGGCTCAATCCTGAAAATTAGGGGCTATAAAATAAACATCACAGGGAGGAGACAGATTTCTTGATTCTGGTTACCATTTCCAGGAATGTTTTTACACTTTATCCAGTGACTACTTAATATCAAAACAGAAGGAGAAATGGGTTTGAATTCTCACTGGCTGAAGAGGAAAATTAAACTTGATGCTCAGACTTCTAGGATAAATACCTTTGTGTTGGGTTTGCACAGCAACATTTTGGTAGCAGCGGGGCTACAGGGGTGGCTTCTATGAGACGCTGCCAGAAGCTTCCCCCATGTCTGACAGAGCCAATGCCAGCCAGCTCCAAGATGGACCGGCTGCTGGCCAAGGCTGTGCACATCAACAGTGGTGGTAGCAGCTCTGTGATAATGTGTTTAAGAAGGAGAAAAAGTTGCTGTGCAATGGCAATTGCAGAGAGAGAGAGAGGAGTGAGAATATGTGAGAGAAACAACCCCACAGACACTGAGGTCAGTGAAGAAGGAGGGGGAGGACACGCTCCAAGCGCCACAGCAGAGTGGTGAAGACCATGGTTAGGCAGGGCTCTCCCCACACAACCCGTGAATGTTGATGATGGAGCAGATATTCACCTGCAGCCTGTGGAGGACCCCACGCTGGAGCAGGTGGGTGCCCAAAGGAGGCTGTGACCTCCTCCTTCTGGGAAGCCTACAATGGAAAAGGCTTCTGGCAGGACCTGCATACTCATGGAGAGAGGACCCTATGCTGGAGCAGGTTTGCTGGCAGGATTGTGACCCCATGGGTGACCCACACAGGAGCAGTCTGTTCCTGAAGGACTGCACCCCATGGGAGGGACCCACGCTGGAACAGTTGGTGAAGAACTGCACCCTGAGGGAAGGACTCACACTGGAGAAGTTCGTCCTGCTGTGGGAGAGACCAGACGCTGGAGTAGGGGAAGAGTGTGAGGAGGAAGGAGCATTAGAGACAAGGTGTGATGAACTGAGTGCAATCCTCATTCCCCATATCCCTGCACTACTCAGGAGAAGGACGTAGAGAAAATCGGGAGTGAAGTTTAGCCAGGGAAGAAGGGAAGGGTGGGGGAATGTGTTATAAGATTTGGTTTTATTTCTCATTATCCTACTCTGATTTGATTGATAATAAACTAGTTTCCCCAAGTCGAGTCTGTTTTGCCCATGATGGTAATTGGTGAGTGATCTTTCTCTGTCCTTACCTCAACTCACAAGCCTTTTGTCGTATTTTTCTACCCATGTCCAGCTGAGGAATGGAAATGATAGCGTGGCTTTGGTGGGCAGCTGGCATCCAGCTAGGGTCAACCCACGACAACCTTAACATCCAGGCTTGGACATTCCAAAGTTTTGTTCCTGCAGGGCCATTTAGTAAGTTGAGGAAAGGGGGATACAACAAAATCTATTGTCAGTAAAATGCCTTCACAGCCATTAGCACATTATAATGTGCGGTATCTTACATAACCAAAATCGTAAGTAGGACAAGTCATGTTTTAGAGTGACTTTACTTACCATGTGAGACAATTTTGGTAAAAAGCTTTTGCCCTGAGATTGACTTAGCCAAAACAATTAAAATGTATATCTCTATTTTTTCTTCCATTAGCTTCTCCAGTAAAGTTCTACCCTTGCGCACAGCATGAGATTGGAATCACGGTTCAATTGGTGCCAGACTAAGCTGGTCCAGAAACACACCACAGGAAAGACCAAAGAGTCGGGATTAATTTCCAATTACTCTGTTCCAGGAGGTTTCCTTCCACTCCCAAGAGCTCTCTGATCTCCTACCATTTCATACTGTCTGCCTCTTATTTCACTTTCACATTCACTTTTCATTGCTAGATCTCTCAGGTCAAAATGCTGAGATGCTCTGAGCTCTTCTTTCTAATATCCTTCATTGCAGACACCCTCATGGTGCCCCCAGCTTTGCCAGATACATACAACTTCTTGCTCTCCTATTTGTAATGAGCATCCTTGCGGTCCTGGAGAGGGGGAACTGCCTACTGCTGCCATTCCCAGCTCACCTGGAGGTTAGGGTTGTAGAATAGACCACAAAAGGAGAAGCTTGCGCCTTTTGGCAGCCCTGGAAAAGATTCTTCAAGTGGTTTCATGCTTCAATGCAAAGTAGTAAGTGTAATCATGCAATGCATCAAAGGTATGCATTTTACATGGTGTGCCCATGCCCACTGGATTTGGCTTCTCAACTGAGAGGGATAGAGAATATGCCCTTTAGTAAACTTGATCATGCTTATAAATTAGATGATTGACTTTGGATTGCTCAGTCCATGCCATCTGAAGGGATGCACAAAACTACAGTTTCAGTTGTCCATGGAAACTGGGTTAAAAAAAAGAAGTTATATCAGACATTAATGTATAAATATACATGCCTATGAGCATCTATCTCTGAGCACGTTCCGGTTTCCAGACAGAAGTCATTGGTTCTAGAGTTATAATGTGACTGAAAACTTCTTAGATTCAGTTTTGTTTGATATTAATAAGGTTAGAAGTTTTGGAATTGCCATGCATTTCTTTCCAATTTTGCTTTTCTTTACTTACTAGGTAGAATTCAATGAAGATGTAATCATAACCAGAATTTTAGCTGCCCTGTAATTTTTCTGATGTAATAGCAAGAAACTTTATTTTATTATATTATTCCATGTATAATTACAATATAATTACTCTTGTGCAAATCAGAAATAAGTGCATTTTAATTGTAAGTTGTTTTGTGAATTTAAAATTACTCTGTTGGTGTTGAGGTATATACTTAAACACTATTTCTGAATATTTCAGAACTAAATAGGAATCAATATGTAATTAAACAGTATATGGAAGAGTGTAGCAACCTTTAAAGTCATGAATGACATGAATTGTCAGCAATCTGGGGAATTATTGTACCATACGAAAATTCTCTATGTGACTATCGATTTGAGAGACTGAAACTAAATGTTTCTGAACTTGTTTCACACAGCAAATGTGCCCAATAAATCCAAGTTTAAAACCAGACACTGTTCCGCACAATGATATACATCACTTTCATTTTAGCTGTTTCCTTAAATATCTCTGCTCTGTAGGAAATGGGTCCTAAATCCTTCAGCCAGATCCCAGATCCTTCAGTAAATGGCCAGATAATTCTACTCTCCATATGCTATGAGCGCTGAATTTGCGCAAGTTCATGTCAGCACACATTAGTGCTCTACTTTAGCTTTAGTCTACTTTTCTTTTTTTGATAGGGCAACATGGATCTCACTTTGAAATCCTGTCTATAATGCACAGTTACTTACAAACCACTCGATACAGAAGTCACAGCACATATTTGTGTTGGCTGATAATCCTTTGTCAATGACAGATGAAGATCAGGTGTCATTTATGATTCTTTTGGATGTGTCAGCTGCCTCCAGTACTGTTGACCATGAACTGACCTGCACTCTGGCAGTCTGGAAGCAAGAACAAATGTGATGAGTTGTGGAGCCCAGAGTTATGCACAGCTTTGAGCCCTGAAGCAGGCTGGCAGTGGATTGAGGCAGGGATCTCTTCTATGTTAAAAAAACCAGCTAATTCTTCATGTCACAGCATTTATGTTCTTATGTTTACTTATTAACATTTTGATAATGCAGCTTTAGCACTTACCTAGGTGTCTGCCTGCTTGTCTCATAAATTTAAATAAATTCTTCAAAAATTTTGAAAACACTTCTACAAAAAATTTTCTACAAATATTTTCCCTCCCAGTCTCTCGCCTTTAGCTCGTACTTCCTCCAACAGCCTCAAAAAAGAGATGAAAAACACCTGTACTCCATACAGCACACTCGGAAATGCCACCCACCCACCCCCTGTCTCCCCAACAAGCTGCCAAACAAGCTAGTCTTTGTTGGAGCTGGGAGTATGAGGCAGGTTTTATTAATCAAATGTGGCAGCAATTCTTCTACGTAGCTCCTCTTGTCCTTGTTGACTCCATTGCCAGTATCTCTGCTACTCTCAGCTGTGAGATATTGCAGCATACTAATTCCCTCCATTCAGTCAGAATTTGGGTTATACACAACCCCAGGGGTCTATTTCACACTATTTATTCCAATTCAAACGGTGGGGGAGGAGACAAGGGAAGCCTGTACTTTCCTGCCTCTACTTCTCCATTCTGTGTGGGGCAGGAGAGATGTTACCTTGACTCATCTCCAAGTTGCAGACTCAAAATCAACAGAAACAAAACGAAAACATTGGCTCACTGTTAAAAAGGAGAAGTGAATTACTCACCAGCAACGCTGCAAAGGCAGAGGTTCTCAATGCTTTCTTCACCTATGTCTTTACCAGCACTGTTGGGCCCCAGGCCTTGGGAACAAAAATCCAGGTTGATGCAAACACAGACCTGCCATGAGTGAAGGAAGAGTTGGTATGCAAAATATTACAGGAGCTGGACCCCTGCAAATCTATGGGCTCAGACATCATCCAACTGAGGGTGTTAAGAGAGCTGGCTGACATTGTGAGGCCACTCTCCATAATCTTTGGGAGGTTGTGAGGATCAGGGGCTGTCCCAGAAGGCTAATGTCACCCCCATCTACAATAAGGGCTTAAAGGAGAATTCAGGAAGTTATAGGCCCATCAGTCTTACTTCAGTCCCTGGGAAAGTTATGGAGCAAATCCTCCTGGGGGCTATCACAAGTCAAATGAAGCACGTGACTGGGAAAAGCCAAGAGCACCAAAAGCCAAAATTCACCAAGGGCAAATCATGCTTGACAAACCTGATCGTCTTCTATGACAAAGTAACCTGCTCAGTTGATGTGAGCCAGGTGATGACCATTGTCTACCTGGATTTCTCCAAGGTTTTTAATGTAGTCCCCCACAGTCTCCTTCTAGAGAAGATGATGCATTACGGTCTGGACAAGTGGTCTGTGCGGTGGGTGGGGAACTGGCTGACAAGCCACACCCAGAGGGTGATGGTACATAGCTCCTTTCCAAACTGGCAACCTGGCACAAATGGGGACCCCAGGGATGGATCTTGGGCCCAGCGCTGTTTAATATCTTCGTAAGTGATCTGGATGATTGGATCAAGTGTACCCTGACGAAGTTTGCTGATGATACCAAACTGAGTGGGGAAGTGGACAGTTCAGAAGGGAGAGCCACCCTGCAGGAAGTCCTGGGTAGGCTAGAAGAGTGGGCCAACAAGAACCTTATGAAGTTCAACAAGGACAAGTGTAAGGTCTTGCACCTGGGAACACATAATCCAGGAGTGCACCACAGGCTGGCATCTCACTGGTTGGTGAGCAGCCCTATGGAAAGGGACCTGGGGGTCCTGGTGGACAACAAGCTCAATATGAGTGAACAGTGTGCTGCTGCAGCGGCAAAGAAAGCCAACATGATGCTAGGTTGCATTAACAAGGGCATCACCAGCAGAGATACAGAAGTCATTATCCCACTCTACGCAGTGCTTGTCAAGCCACACCTGGAATACTGTGTTCAGCATGTGGACAGGCTGGAGAGTGTCCAGAGAAGGGCCACAAAGATGGCCAAAGGTCTGGGAAGCCTGCCATATGAGGAAAGTTTGAGAGAACTGGGTTTGTTCAGCCTTGAGAAAAGAAGGCTTAGGGCAGACCTCATCACCATGTTCCAGTATTTAAAGGGTGGCTACAAAGAAGATGGAGACTTCCTTTTTACAAGGAGTCACATGGAAAAGATGAGGGGTAATGGGTACAAGTTACTCCTGGGGAGATTCCGATTGGACACAAGAGGAAATTTTTTCTCAACGAGAAAAATCAGCCATTGGAATAATCTCCCCAGGGAAGTGGTGGACTCCCTGACATTGGACATTTTTAAGATTCAACTGGACAGGGTGCTGGGCCGTTTTGTCTACACTGTGCTTTTGCCAAGAAAGGTTTGGCCAGATGATCCTTAAGGTCCCTTCCAACCAGTTATTCTATGATTTTATAATTCTATGAACAGCCTGAAGTCTACCTGGAAACAGTTGCCAACCACTCAGACATGGGTTCGAGCACTGCCTGTGTGTACAGCTCTTTTCAGGAAGTCTATGTGAGCCATCAGACAGAGCCACTAGGTGATCCCAGTATCTAGGGACATGCAGAAGACTTTGCATCCCAAGGTGAGGAAGGCATGGAAGGCACCAATGGCACAGCCTGAAGGAAGCCGACTTCTTGATCCAATTCCTATGGCAAAGCATGTTATGCCATGTCAGATCAAACGCGGTAGGAATTAATGTTTAAACTACCAGCCAGGTGCAAGTATGAGATAAATAGACACAAAATTCTCTACCTTGTATTTACTGGCGTCCCAGATACAATTAGTCAGAGAGGTACCTGGTTAGGTGGGGAGATAATTCAATGATCAACAGCAAATGCCGATCAGTGCAACACAGGTATCTTGGGTAAGCACTACGAGGACAGGAAGTTTTGCCTTTTACAAAGGGGTGCAAAAGAGGGATTTTCTTTTTCTGTTAAAGATTCAGTTACATTTCCGCATAGCTCTATGGTTAGACATGGCCTATGAAATCCGATTTTAGTAAGACACAGTTAAATCCGTGTCCTCTACCACGAGAAATAAGTCATTCCCTCATGAATTGCATACATTATATTAATTTCTTCAGACCTTTGCTGAAGAGGGAGAAATGAACAAATAATAAGGTGGTTGATTACACAACCCTGACATTTGTCCACTTGCTGTTGCTTTTTTTGGCCCCTCTTTAGCCGAAGAAAGACATGAGCATTGGGAAGCAGACAGATTTCCCTGAGGGACCTGAACTAGTGCCGTGCCACAGCCAACAGCTTCAGCCACTTGGACAAAATGCTAATTGTGTCTTCCAAAAACTGTTCCCAGGGCTTCATAATATTTGGTGATTAGACCAGGGTTGTTTACTGTAGGGTGGCAGCTACACTCGGTACAAACTTGTTGCTTTATTATGCACTGTCTCATTCTGTTTGTGCAACACTTTACATGCGGTGATAAAGTCAGTAAAATATTGGCCGTGGTGTAGTGCTATTTACTAAACTATGAATGCCTCTGTTTTGCTCTTTTCAGAGTACTGAGTGTAAATGGATTTCAACTGCCTTGGAATTTTAAAAGAAAGAAAACTACTAAATGTAATCAATTGCTGTGAGATTGGCTTATTATCTGGTCTCAGATCTGTCCCTTAATCTTATAGTAACCACCCCAGCCTTTGTTCATCACCAGCCGCCTTGTCCATCAGCTGTTAGTCAGAACCTCCACGTTTTTTCTCTAAGACATCTACCCAAGGTGCCAGAGGCAGGTGCAGGAGACAGGCACAGCTGCTCGTGATTATTTTAACATCAATACTCTGTTTTCCAGTTGTAAAGTATTTCCAGTTTATTTTCCTTAGTGAAATGAAAACAACAAAAAGAGCAAATCTGTTTGTGTTCACATAAACTAGTACCCAACTATTTTTAAACCAAACTTTTACTTACAGTTTTCATAGTAAGGTTTCAGTTGACTGGGTTCCCTTGGTTTAGTTTTGTTTTTCATTATTCTATAATCCTCTGTGGCTTGAGACAACGGAATGAGTTTAATTTACGTAGACAAGTTATGAAAGGAACATTACCACAGCAACTAAGATCTTGATTTATAAGACAAAACATAGCTCCCCCCTCTATTCAGAAAGGATTTACAGGTATTTTGCTAATCACACATCCACAGTTTCTTTGATTTCCAAATGAAGTGCTGCCTATATTATTAATAGTGCTGTCACCTTGACTGGTGCAAATTCACCCAGCTGTTTTATGTCAGCTGAAGTGTTGGCTTTTCAATTTCAGAGTTTCCTGTTCTCCTCTTCCTTTGCCCTGAGCCAAAGTACTACCCTAGAAACTATTACATTAAATTTAATATTTGCTGAAAAGCCCTCAATATGACAGGGTCAATATAACTGTCCCTTTTTCTTCTCTGGGTACCACCCAGGTAGTACTCTTTCCCCGAGAAAGGATTTTGTCAATAAGGGTGTAAGGATGTTGTTCTGGAATGAGTTTTTATCATCACTTTGCTGGGTTTTTTTAATGTCTGAAGTATGGTATTTCATGCTACTACTATACAGCCAGGCAAGAAAAAATCCCCTCCATGGCAGAAACATAAGCCTTGGATGACAGGTTGAATCCCTGCTCAGTTTCAGATTTTCTGTCATGCAAGTCAGTCCACAGATTGTCTATCTTAGCTCCTGAACTGCAAAACGATGCTTACTACAGTGCTAATCCCTTGCTTTTGTAGACCATTTTCAGGCTGTGAAACGTTCAAATACCTTCCCCTAGTGTAACTGTGGCAAGGGCAGGAGCGATATCAGTACTCATGCTGGGAGCTTGGGTGGATATCCCTATCACAGCAGGAAAATTAGCCCACACTGTGTCTTGATTAAGCTGTGTGCAAATCCAGGAGGTGTTCAGCAGTCTGGGTGGTGGCTCTTGCTTAAGCAGTTACTGACATATTCTCCAGAGAATAGATGGTGAGCAGGCTGGTGTGGCATTAGCAATAATATATCCTGAATCTTGATACTCCCTGAGGAACTTCAAAAATCCTCTTGTTTCAGAGGTGTCAAACAAGTTCTCAAATAAAGACTACATTCTGGCCCCACTTACATGCACAAAGCCTATTTCTAGACCTCAAAGACAACAAAAGTCACAAAGACTTCACCTTTTTCATGGGAGTTAAAAATTCTAGGTGCTCGTTGGAATGAACCTCTCCACTCCAAAACATCCCATTAAAAAAGCAGCAAGAAAGATTACGAAAAGAAACTCCTCTGTAAACATTGAAAAAAACAACGATCCACTTGGAAATGAGTTGCACATATTGCATTTGCAATATAAACAGAACTCAACTCATAGGAAAGTCATGCTATGAGACTGCACCAGCTGAGAGCATGCAGGATTGCCAGGAGCAGGCAAAAGGAGCTTGGGGGTGAAGAATCCTTGCCCTTGAACTCTCAGAGCATTGCATTTTCTACATCTATGGGAAAAAGAGAGATTGTGCCACCCATGATCTCCCTTACCATCATAAGAGCACCTGGTCCAATTAGATTAATTATAGGCTCTGTGTTATGAGTGTCCCATATAATCATCAAGTCCAGACTTATCTCATGTGCAGGATGGTGAGCATAGGTTTAGCAAACATTAAGTGAAAGCCAAGAATCTACAGACCTGCAGTGTACACAGGTCAGGGTGCTGTGTCAGCCCGGCCTTGATCATACTGCTCATCTACCTTTGTGCTGATGCCACATAACGATGGAGGGATGATTCCTGGAACAAAAGTCCTGTGTCTCCTATCATGTGGACAATGAGCTTTTCTGGTCCTTGTGTGAGAATGCCTACCTGTGGTAAGAGCCACAGGTATTTTATAGACACACAGACTGAAGAGTGCACTGGCTTGCTGGTGGCCAGGGTAGTCAAAGTGGCTTTCTGGTATGAGAATTGTTAACACAGATTGATAAAACCTGGGTGAACATTTTCTATGGACCAGTTACAATGCCATTGAAAATAGAGGCTGGACCTGTCTTCAAAACACATGAACATGGAGAACATGTTGTTGAGAGTAAAGCTGTTTAAAAGAGGCTAAGAGTGGGGTTTTTTTCCTTATTTTGTTGCTGTTTGAACTCATAAAACCCCTGTTGAGTCTTCCTATGCAACAAAAATCTTATAACTGAAACGAAATAGCAGCAGCAATGCAGAGCCTAATAAATTCAATTGAAGGTATGCTTTGGTTTCATTAGTTCCAGAAAGTAACTGTAAGAAAAGAAAGGACTAAGGCTAAGAGTATAATTTCATAATACAAAAAGGTTTTGTTTGCTTATTCATTTGCTGCTGGCTAGTGCATCTGTAATCCTCTCCTTGCTGATAATTTAGACCAGTCATGTGAATTCACTTCAAAACCACTACACTTTAGTTAAAGAACCTCCTAATGTCCAACAACGTGGTATTTCCAAGAACAGATCAGATGAGTGTTTGTGTTAATTTACTATTCTCTGTCCACCTGGAAAAGGCCAGTCACGGATTAAACACACACTGAGGATAATCAACAAAGAGCCATAACTCTGATCTAGCTGGTGCTGTTTCTGATTACATAAGGTAATGCTCTTAATGAAACATGGTTCTCTTGCCTTTTCAGTGTAAAATCCTACATTTCAAATGGTTGCTTATTAAAAATATTATGAAATAGCAACAAGAGGTTGCTCTTGTTTACTTGTTTCAAACAGTGCAACAGCAGCTTGCTCACGCTCTTAACTGGTTTAAGTTTTTGTTTAGAGATTTTTACACATGACCCAGAAGTCACGCTTTCATCTTTGTCAATAGCAAAAGGCACGATTTCCTAAAGATACAGTTTACATCTATTTTGCAATGTTAAATAGGACAAATTGGTGTCCCAATGTCACAAGATATGATTGCTGAATTCTCTAGGGATGAGTTCTGGCTTTAGCTGATGTAAGGGGAAGGAAAGCAGGACCAGCAACAGGCATCTGTGTGCCGTCAGTTTGCTTTGACCCTGCCTCACATATGGGTATTTTATTTTCTTGCAATGCAATGAAACGTATCTGTTCACTAACTCTGATTTCATCTATTTAAACTGATTTTAAAAATTGCAACTCTTTGTTCCCCACCCCCCACCTCCGCCCCACACTGTAGCTCTAAATGCTCCCTCATTGACAAATATTTCAGTTACCTCCTCAAGGTCTTTTGTAAATAACAGTTGAAACAAATGAATCCTTCACTAACTTTAAGCTCTCTTCTGTAAAGGACGCCAAGGAGGCCCAGAGTCTTCTGGACAACGTCTGCCATAGAGAGCCGAACTGACACTGAATTTGAGGACAGGAGCAGAAATTCACCCTTCCTTGCCAGTATTAATTTTGGTTTGTGCTGACAGACTTTATACCCTTGCTAATCCTTTCCTTCTGGTGTTCCTGCAGTTTGGGATGGACCAAACTGTTCTCCATTAAAAATACAAATGATAAGACCACTGTCAATTCCTTTCTGTACTTCTCACTGCTTTCCTTTCCTGCTCAGCACATGCCGTAGATGTAAACAGACTCTACAGATGGCTTCAGCTATGTGAGCCAGTGTATGATGTATGGCTGTATCAAGCTTTCTTGTACCCGCTAGATCTAGTCTCTGCTTCACCTAGATCAGAGTCTTGGCTGGAGCGTACCAGAACTCCTTGTTGTCTTGTGTGTTCACCAAAGAAAATTTAGCTATGGGTAGGGACAGGAGGGAGAAAGGGAGAGGAAGAAATTGATTGTGGTTTGTGCTTTAACTACTGCCAGTATGTTTTTCCTGGTGACTCTCACCTGTTGCCAGAGGAGTTCTCATGAAACTTAGAGAAGGTGTTTTACCCTCTAGTCTCTCTCAGCTGGTATGTAACCTAGCTGTAGCAAGAAGGATATGAAACAGTTTAGCAGAGAGATCTCAGAACTGGGCTTACTGGTACTACAGGCACACCCTGCTATCTGTGGAGGATATGCCCCTGAAAGGTGCAATGGTTAGAGACTCATGACACGTGCACAAGTTAAACACAAGGGGCAGGGCGAGCTATGGGGAGGACAGAGAGGCAAAAGCAAAATACTTAGAATGGTCAATCAGCTGAAAGAGAAGCTGACTTCTTGGCAACTGAGGATGCTGATTAAAATGATGATTTGCATTTTAAAACACAGCTCAAGATATAACCTATGTACTGGCCTGAGGTTTTGATTGGTACCTCACTTTACAAGGTGAGACTGAATCTTCTGGTGTCTCTTCCAGACCTTCCTGGAGTGGGCCACCGTTCTGGAAATGCTGATCAATTCACCAGATTGAATGCTTAACACAAAACCTAGTGCATGTTTTCTTGGTGCCTCTTTATAAGTTGTTATATTTTCATCATAGTCATCATCATCATCATCAGTCATCTTCTCATCAAAGCTAATTAAATCAATCAAAGGTGAAGGACAGAAAAGCAGGATAGTGGCAAAATTGAGCAGAGCAGAGCAGTTGGTAAATGCTAAATGCCTTATGGCAAAACTCCAAAATGGTGGGTAAGGTCGCAACAGTAACTGTGTGCCACAGCATAATAACAAGGTGTTACTGTGTTATTACAGAACTTGGGCAATTGTTTGGTCCCCAGACCAAAACACTTGTGGGCATCCACTGGAACAACTACTGGGGATAGGCACATGGGAACTTTGCGTTCTGATCTGAATGTCATAATTGATTTTAGGTTTTTCTGGTGTTGTCTGGTACTTGTGAGTAAGCCTTACAAAACTTAATCGTTGGCAATCAGTCAAGATGAAGCTGGGATTTCAGGCCTTCCTCAGCAGGGGTGAATCTTACACCTACCACTTGCTAATTAGTAAATTAACAGTCGTCTTTGATACCCCTTAAGTTGTCCTCTCTCATTTTCATTGACAGGATCTAGTTGGTTTCATAATCAACAGTATCGGTTAAATCAGGCCCCCAAAACTACTAGAAACCTAAAGGTCACAGAATGACAGAATGATAGGGGTTGGAAGGGCCCTCTGGAGATCATCCAGTCCAACCCGCCTGCTAAAGCAGGTGCCCCCAGAGCAGTTTGCACAGGAACGCATCCAGGCAGGTTTTGAATATCTCCAGAGAAGGAGACTCCACAGCCTCTCTGGGCAGCCTGTGCCAGAGCTCTGTTACCCTCACAGTAAAGAAGTTCTTCCACATGTTCAGGTGAAACTTCCTGTGCTCGAGTTTGTGCCCATTGCCCCTTGTCCTGTCGCTGGGCACCACTGAAAAGAGTCTGGCCCCATCTTCCCGACACCTGCTCCCTAGATATTTATAAACATAGATGAGATCCCCTCTCAGCCTTCTCTTCTCCAGGCTGAACAGACCCAGATCTCTCAGCCTTTCCTCATAAGAGAGATGCTCCAGTCTCCTCATCATCTTCGTAGCCCTTTTAACATAAGATGCACTTATGGTAAAAAAAAAAAAAAANAGTAAAGAAGTTCTTCCACATGTTCAGGTGAAACTTCCTGTGCTCGAGTTTGTGCCCATTGCCCCTTGTCCTGTCGCTGGGCACCACTGAAAAGAGTCTGGCCCCATCTTCCCGACACCTGCTCCCTAGATATTTATAAACATAGATGAGATCCCCTCTCAGCCTTCTCTTCTCCAGGCTGAACAGACCCAGATCTCTCAGCCTTTCCTCATAAGAGAGATGCTCCAGTCTCCTCATCATCTTCGTAGCCCTTTTAACATAAGATGCACTTATGGTAAAAAAAAAAAAAAAGGAAATCCTATTTTCTTAAATTAGTCTAAATGATAAGAAATCACAGGGGTATTCTACACATAAAAATAAAAGAAAATATACAATATTTTTTTTGAGTTTTGGTCAACAAATAAAGATAAAATTGGTGTATTTATTTGTACAGAGCTGTTCATATTATATCAAAGTGCTTACAACTTTAGATGTAATAAAAGGGACCCAGGTTGTCATGTATTCATATTGAAAAAATAGTTTTATACTGAAATCAGGCAAGAAACCTGCAAATCACTGAGAAGAGTTCAGTTAAGTGACAAGTGCATCCTTCAGTTAGAGCATTTCTAAAGAATGACAGTAAACACATCGGGCCCTAAGTATCTACAGCGCTGAAAAGATGAAGATAAACAGCGTATTTGTAACAGCGAATGTGCTACAACACAATTCTTTCCTGAAAATGCAATCAGTATTTTTGCAATTATGAAAACTCTTGTTTTCATTCTTTTTTTGGGTAGTCTTTCACCAGAATTCACATACTTTTTAATTTCTGTGTCAGTCACCATTTTTGCTGCTGAGAGTTCTATTTATCCCCAATCTAATCCAACAGATGTCTGCATATGAAGATGGGAGACATTTTAATTTTGACAAGTTTAATGAATGTCTATCTTTGAATAATTTTCCTAACAAATAGATTCTGGGAAATTAACCTCCATCAAATACAGGCAAATAATCTGGGTGCCCTTTATGATGTGGACCACACATGTAGCTCCTTGTATCTGAAAAAAGTGACCACGGTAAACAATTATTTACTTGTTTATAAGTCATTGCTTAAAGTATATTTTTGGATAAGGAAGAAAAAAGGAAAGAAGAATGTGAAAGGGAAGATGTTAATACCTTTCATCGACTGTTTCCAACAGTTTAACCATCTTGATGTTGTACTTAATTTTTTTTACTTGTTGACCTTGTAAATATCAGATGTAAATACTTATTCTTCATGGTGGAATTTGGTCATATCATACTGACTGTCACATGCTTTCATAGCCCAGCTTTCAGACAAGATAAAAAATCTATGTGCCTTTTAAGAAATTATTTCATAAGCAGCAGACAGACCTTTCACGGCTACATTGAAATGTTTTCTTCCAGTCAGACGATATTCCTTGTACTTAATATGTTCTACTATTTGCCTGTAAACAGTCATTCAACCATAAAAGGAAAGAAGCCAAAAGTAATCTCAAAATGACCTTCATTTATGACTCGAGTACTAGGAGAATCAGACTACAAGTGTGTGTGAAACCACTGTCCTGCTGAACGACCTGTTGTCCTGGGTACTGGTAATTTCTGGTGGGCAGAAAATGAACCTTTAAAAGAATTATTTTGAAAGCATCTTTTCGTATTAGGATCTGCAGCTAAGTCAATGCACTCTCACTCAAAGATATATCAAAGTCGTTGACAGGTCTAAGGGATCAGTATTGATTCCTGCATAAAGTGCTCGTTCAACTGAGGTCAACGGAAAAATCCCACAGATCTCAGTGAGGCCAAGACTTCATTGCTTATCTTTACTCGTTATTAACAAAAGTAAGTTTCAGACAGTCTCATTAAAGTAATCTGATGTTATACTACATAGAAGGGTTCTCTTACTACACATAATAAATAACAGGCATAGAAGGGCAATAAAAAAGGCAGAAGTAATATGAAAGTGAACAGGAACAGGAGCTGAGACTGCAAAAACTGAGGGTTAGGGTATTTTGAAAACAAGGGTTTAATATTGGTCCTTTTATTAGTCTTTCCCACTCTTAGAGATATTAATGAGTCTCAGCTTCAGAACTCAAAGAACCCATTATCTATCCTTGCATTCTTTTCCACAATTAAGTTCAAATTTCCATGGGAAATATGAAAAGGATTAAGATTTATCTATATAACAATTTGTAAGGCCTTCATTCACCATCAGCAGTTTCCTATTTTGCTCTCAGATATTCACACAACATCTGAATGCCTTGCTTTTTTCCCAAAGCTCTCTCCTGCATAATTAACCCTGAGTTTTATACGGGCTAGTTTTATATATGACTTTCATTTTATGAGGGCTGGATTGCATTGTCATGATGCCTTTCCCTCTGCATTGAATCTATACACCTCATAAATCCACCTTGATTCAAACACTTAAGAATGCAACTGGCTGGTTTGTCTACAGTCTATTTTGTAAGAAGGACAGGAAAAGCCAGATTTGCTGTGCTACTGGAAGAATAAACTACATTATGCACTACTCTGTGCTGCTGTTGTAAGACCTCTTCCAGCTCCCAGCTGTCTTGCTAAGAGTTATCTATGTGTGCTATGCTTAACTATTATTTAGTAACCATTTTATTTATTTTGCAATGATTTATATCAAGTTTTGTTGAACTAGAGATGTAATTATTCTCTAACATCTACTTTGCATAAACCTAGTACAATCCAGTTATACCTTTGTATAGGTGTTTATACAAAGACAGTTTATTCTACATAAACAGAACACACTTATGAGAAAACCTTGGTATTGAGACATCTATAATGAGGAAACCTGAATCCTGACAGAAGCAGCACACTTTATCCGTGAATACATTGAGAGCCACCACAGTCATAAATTGTTCTCCAGGCTTTGCAAGGTGAGGGATGGAGTAAAACAAAGCAAGGGGAATGAACTTATTGGGAAGTTTCTTGATTCAGGAAGGAGATCAATACACACTGCTGTGGACCCATTTCTAGTGCTGTTGGCTTGGAGAACCACGTGGACTGGAGACTTTGGGTGCAGCCTTGGGGAAGAGGACTGAGAGAAAAAGACATGGAGCAGAAGTCTCTCTTCTATAAAATTGCTGCTGTAAGGAATATCTGGCTTTGATTTTCCTTTTACTTACACCCATTTCACATTATAGAACTACTCCTAACTTACTGAATTTATTACTGAATTCCTCAGGAATAAGGAAAGTTAGAGTCAGGTTCATCATATCTTGATACGAAGCAGACTGTCAGTGCCAAGTCTGAAGGGCAGAGTTTAGGATGTCTAGAACATATCCTGTGGTTTTCCTAGTTTGTTCAATATAAAAGATCTTGGACATCCAGAACATGGAAAATTCCAGAAAACATCAGTGTTGGTTGGTGCTATGCAGTATCTGACTCCGTGCAACCTGATCTGTTTTCGAAATAGGCCCTGTTCTGAGCAGGGGTTTGAACCAAATGGCTTCCAGAGGCCCCTTCCAAACAGAATTGTTCAGTGGTCCTTTGTTCCTACTCCCCGCTCACTGTAAAGCTATAACTATGCAGAGCCATGTCCATGGCTTTGCACATGCCCATGTTTCCCGGTGCTTTGAATTCCAGAACTACATGCACCACCATTTTCCAGGTGAGGCTGTGCACTTGTCATGCTCTGCACCTGAGTTAATGCACCCTGAGCAACATGGTACTGACACCGTCACCTCGTTTTGCTTCCACCAGCAGTCAGAGCTGCTGCCATCCCTCACTTGACCACTAAATCCTTGAAGGCTTATATAAGGCATGAGTTAATAAACCAAATGGCACCTGTAGTTACTCAGTCTGGGGACAACTGGTTGTCTGCACATCATTTTCTTACGGACTCCCAGGTCTGGGAAAGGATATCAAGGCTATCCGTCCTTCATGAAGCCAAGTAATGTCCTGGACAGATTATTAGGTCAAATAGGTTTTCATATAAAAAGCCAGGACAGTGAGGAAGCAGCAAGGCTGTGTTTTCATGGCTGAGCCAGCCAATTCCCGTTGTGCAGTTAATCTGCCCAAGCAGATGACTGCACATCACAAAGAAGTGGAAATTCCATGTGCACGCTCTTTGCTGACAATTGCAGGATTTGCAACTCCAGTGACAGTCACTGGATGAAAATGAAGCAATTTAGTTTAATAATGCAATGTCAAAATAGTAAAATGTTCACGACAATTATATTGGGAAATCATAAATTGTATTTATTTTTCTTATTGTGGCATTGTTTGAATAGTGTATTTCTCACCATTGAGAAAGATGATGAACAGAACAACTAAGTTGAAGCTAAATCACCCAGAAATCCATCTTTCAGCAAGATGATATGTCATTAATTCAGGCACCAGAACAAGTAATATCATTAAATATTATGGCACACTTCATCCAATTCCTCCACAAAATAATTTTCTTAATACTGTGTTTGTAAAGGAAATTAGTATCAATCAATCAAATATGTACATGCACCATTCTAATTATGTACCTTGCCAAATCATAAAACCAGTATGTTTGGTACCGTAGCAAGTATAGCAGAAATATTTTATCTTCCTTACATAAGGATAATATGGTCTATTTCTTTCACATATGAATCAGAGGACTCATTGCTGTAAAAGAGATCAAGAAACTGGGGTAGAATAGGCTGAGTGGTGAAGAGGTAATCCAGGGGAAGCAGACAACACCATCCTACAGAAAGCCGGACCTGGGTGCAATCACTTCTTAAGTTTCCTAATAGACAGGGAGGTTCCACACAACCACAGCATCTCTTGGCCATTGACACTTATCTGAAATTATTTTGATCTGATGCCAATGAGGATGTGCAAAGCTACAATTCAAGGTAGCATTTCTTTAAGCACATATACAATCCTGGCAGGTTCTTGCACTTGCTGGAGAGTAGAATTAGGGAGTAAATAACTGACAATGTAAAAGGGGAGAAAAAATTCTACAGAAATCTTTATGTGAAATGTAGGGTCCCTCTTCAGAAACAATTTTAGTGTCATATTTTTATGAGTTAGATCAACATTTTAGATGTTCGTAAGTACTAATGATACTATTACTAAATCTGAACAGCTTATTTTTCTTTGAACTGTAGACAGCTCAGAAGTTTCCAGTGAGTATTGTGCTTTGCTGCATTATTAATTATTTTAAAAATGTGTGAACATATCTATTTATCCATTTATCTACTGGTTGGTCTATTCATTGCTCTACCTAATTCCACCTTTACTGTTTTAGAAATTGTAGAACTGTTATGCATGAAATAAACCCTTTAACTAAGAGTTCACATGCTTTTGAGAGGATTTATGGGATCTCTCCTAGGTGAAAATGAACATTTTCTGTAACCACTAGGATAGTTAGGCTATGACTTACCAGTAAACTGGTTAAAGCACATATTTGATCTGGCCTACAATTATCCATATGGTTTAACTGTTAATATTAGAAGCAAATAAGCCCCATGACAGAGTTTTGGCTCACTTGCACCATTTGGCATAATACCCAGGAGCCATTTGCAGGATAGCATGGGCCCAGAGAGCATTCTCCTGCGCATGGGTGAGGCCACACAATTTAACAGGGGATGAGGCATCCTAGCTGTATGCCATGAGCTGGGCTGATCTGTTTGCTCTCAGCCTGGCAACGCAGAGCTCCCAGTGCATGCGTGGGCAATGCTCTGACTCATAGCCATGCTTGTGAAGCAGAAGGTCAGACTGGAAGCTACAAGGGTTAAACAGGAAGGTTTATTCAGCCACGCCTGAGGGTGAGTCAAGCAGGAGATGTCAGCAATAAAGAAGAGCAAATGGCTTGATCACAGTCAACCTCGGATGCTTCCGAATCAATTGGGCATTCTCGTGGGCCAGCTGAGGGATTGCAGTGTGTACAATGGGCATGGGATGGTATTGCATGAGCAAGCAATCCTTGTTCCAAGACAACTCTCAGTAGCTATAAACACAGCTAGGAAGAAATCTTAGCTGCTGAAAGAGCTGGTAGCTTTGGGTAGGATTTCCAAGACAACAGCTCTCTGACCTCCCTTTAGTTCCCAGGAGAAGAAACCATCTACCACTCCCCTACCTCAGCCTAGGATTAACAGCAATCTTGTATTTTCTCTCCATTCTGCTCAAAATGGCTTTTAAGTTAAGGAGCCGTTTTTGTTACCACATGTAAACCTAAGAAGAGTCCATGAGAATTGATGTAGGTTTTTCATGTAAATATGGGGTCTGCACAAACCAAAAGAGAGAGAGAAGTAGAAAAAAGAAAGGAAGGAAACCAAGCAGGACCTTGACTCCACTTACTGCAAAACTTAAGAACAACAACTCCTGATTTTGCTCACATGAGAAAGTGAAGTGCGCTCTTGCACACACCCACACCCTCTCACAGTCTTTCTTTTCTCCTGACGCTGTCAGAGACTTCTGTCTTTAGTAAGTCATCCTTGCTGTGAGTTTCTTTAAATTGTAATTGGGTAATCTTCCAGATTCTGGGGGACCTCTTTGCCAGAAGAACTCCTGGGGACATAGCCCATGTTTTTTGAAATTGAAGGTTACTAAGTAAGGGACTGACTACAGAGACGATTCTTTGTACATGGAAGAAATTCTGTTTTACCAGTAACTACTTTTAAGAAAGCCTATTACAAAATATGTATGGTTGTACTTTCATGTTCCTGTATTTTATTTTTTGTCAAAAAAGACTCCAAGTTTAAGAATATCATGATCTCTGTGTGTGTGTCAGATCGGGAATTTAGACCTTAGCCCTCTTACCTGCTACCCTTGTTCTTAGGAATCCCAAATGTATAGGTATCATTTGAACCAATTTCCCCAAACCAGCTTCTTGTTCCTCTCTCTCTCTGTGTACGTGGCTTTTAGTCACATGCAAAAGCCTGACACGTACCAGCCTGACAGGACAGGTCAAGGCCTGTTTTATTGACAAGCAGAGATGGCCTCGGTCACTCAGCTTCTGCTGGCAGCCCGTGTTGCCGGTGGTGTGCCAGTCAGCTGGCCAGCGCTCAGAAGTCCTTTAACTTACGAGCCAGCATAGACATGAGAAGAAGCAGGTTGACAAGATTAAGAGATGGGACCTACCTGTTTTGAGGTGCCTAGACTGTGCTTCAAATAGCAGCGGTGCTTCTATCTATCTAAAGTGTTCTGTAACCCTCTCCCCAAATTAAGTCACAGCAGGGAGAAGACTCCAGGGATGTGCTGTGAGCGGCAGCAGAAACAGTGTTACTGCAGAGTCGTCATGTCTGAATTCAACCACCTGCTTCTGTGAGGTGGCCCAGGCAGGACAGGCAGATTTGCACCTGTGGACAGGGCTAACCTTCGCCCGCCACATTGCACACCCTTGCTACGGGCTGGAAAATTGGTTTTGAGCTTTTCTTCTCCTCTGGTGAGGTCACTGGGTAATGTCTGATCTCTGTGGAATCATGACCTTCTATCTCAGGGCAAGTTTTGGCCTCTGGGTTGACAAATCATGTTTTTTGAACTCTCTTTTATTACAGTAAAGTTACATCAGCTCACCTATACTGGCTTCTTGCACTGTGCTAGGAAAAAGTTCAGCAAGAGCTGGAACTATCTCTCCAGCCTAGGGTTGAACCTTATTTTAAATACAAGTATCTCTCCTTTTCAGCATAGTCAGGAAAGATAGGGTCATCTTTATACCTGATATCTGAAGCAAAGCACTGGGTAAATATCAAAGATGTTAAGGCAAGGCAAACATAGCCCTTTTATGTTTGTGGGCAGCGCTAATGACACAGGGTGAAATTTATCCTCTTATCAAAGGTCAACACAAACCTAGGCACTACTTCAAAGGTGCATTGATCCTATAACCGGCTCCTGACACTGAACTGGATTTCACCAAAGTCCAAAACTTATGACAACAGATAGAATTTATATATCTGTGTAAAAAATAATAGAGTGTGTTCAGATACAGGCACACTTAGCAATCTGCACCTGCTACCTTGTTTTGCTGGGACATTGCATTGCTTTTATCTTGTGTTCACATACTTTGGACAATTCTTCCTAGCCGTATGTCCCTCCCTCCTGCTTAATCAGTCAAAACATCCATGCTCTTTGCAACTACACAATATTTACTCAGGCTTTGTATTTACCAAGAAGAAATTGACAGTCCAACGACTGAGTGTTTAGCACTGCTTGATTTGAAGGGGAAAGCAAGAGTGAAGGCACTATCAAAGCCATTCTTTCAGGTCTTAGTGAATAATGATGACAACTGTCTAATGTTTCCTACCACATTCAGCCAATGGTCCAAGATAACAAAAAGGCCTTGCAGGTGGGGAAAATGTGGAAGGCAAGGCACAAGGCGGCAAGGCAGAAGGCAGCAAAGCGAATGCAACCGCATGTTAAAAACTGGTGTCTTTTTGTTAGTGGTCATAAGCATAAATGCGTCACTGCAGAGGACGTGTGGGAATTTTATATTGGAAGTGTGGTCACGCTGGGTGTGAACATACACATTGTAAATACTGTAGGAGAAGATATGGCATCTGCAGTTGGTGTTTTTTCTTTCTTTTGTATTTTCTTTCTGTGGTTGTATTTGAACAGGGCGTGCCAATATTTGCAGTCGGAGGAATAGCACCAGAACGCCTAGTATTCCTGTCTACTAGCAAAAATAATGAAAACACTTCACTTAATACACTGTACCTTCATGTGCATTAGTCACTGGTCCCTGCGCGCTCTAATTATAGACTGCCTTGACGTTACAACTGCAGGGCATGAAGCAAAGACTTTACAAAAGTTGTTTTGGTATCTCTTTTTTTCTTGCTAGGCTAATGGAGAAGCCTGCTTTAAATACAGATCCATGCTTGAAGCTCTCCTCTTCTCGGAATGTGACTGTAGCACCTGGTATGGTTACAGTGGTATCAGCTGAGATGGATTAGGAGGTGCTTTGCTTGGGATAGGTAAACCTACTTGGTAGTGTGTTTCCTTAGTCCTGAGAAAATCAGAATTTTTTGATCTGTGGGAGCAAGACTTAAAAGATCTTTACATAACTGAGTTGTATTTTTTAACCTGAGTTGCTCTAAATATACAACCAAGGGCAGCTAAATCCCATGTGCTATGGCTCACTGTACAAGTTATAATTTATTGAACGGTTATATTCATGAGATTAAGTCAGAATTCCCTTGTTCAGTTATGTACATGATTGCTTTGGGGGCTCCAATAGGTCAAACTCTGACAGTGTCAAGCATAATTATCTCCTGAATATATTCACGCTCCCTGCAAAAGCCAATGTTTTTTTGGTTTTGCCTTATTTAAGAGTATATTCATTAGTTTACAACCTTTTGCAAGGCTTTCTAAGCTTCAAGTGAATGCCTAATTCTTCAAGAAACAGATTCCCTAAAGATGTTATTATGACATAAAACACATTGAAGGAAAAATTTGTATTTCCATAAAAAATTCAAGACATAATGTTTATTTTTGCACACTGACGCAGCTATCTGTATGTGTTGGGGCTCATGGTGGTAAACACACTATAATGCACATTAACTTGTTTTTCTGAGTTAGCGGTTTTATACATATATGATAAATTTATAATCACCCACTTTATAATGCATTTGGAGCTTACGAAATGTGACGGTTACTGATGTTCTCCGTCAATGGACTGGAGCGGTTGGTTCAGGTGTAGTGGGTAATATTTAGTGCAAGGTTTGCATACTGTAAAAGTGAAATATCAATAGCATAACTGAAGAATTAATACTACAATGAATGAGACAGCTGGAAATGCTGTGTTAATAAGCTGAAGGCCAGAGCACACTGCTGAACACAACTGAGTTGCAGTAACCTAACAAGTTGTCACCTGTCCATTGAGTCAACATAACTGACCTTGTGTCTGCCCCAGCCTTGGGGAAAAACATATTAACGTAAACTTCTTTGACTGGTTTCTTGTCTGCCAAACTGAAAAAATACTGTTTCTCTCCTAACTTTTAATAATTTATTCTCTGCTGTCACAGTAAGCATGTATTAATAACTAAATAAATAACATCTTTGTGCTGAAACTGTTACTTGCTACCTCTGTAGTAGCTTGATTCTGGCAGCTTGTGGTCTTTGTTCCTTTCACTGATAGGAAATCACAGCTACTTTGAGGGAAGGCATCTTCTGAGCTCATGCTCCAGCTGATACTACACAAAATATTATTTTTGAAAAAACATAGCAACTGCCTCTTATTTATCTTCAGTCCAACCTGTTGCATCAGTTCTGCTCATTATTCCCCTCATTATTAATTCTTTTATAAAGATAAGATTTAAAAAACAAAATACATTTCTCGAAACAAAGATTCTGACAACCAAAGACCAGACAAAAAATGAGGTTCATAGACATTTTAATAAAATTAAAAAAAACCCAAACCAAAATTGCATAGAAATTTTTGGTAGAATAAAAATCTAGCACTGTATGAAATACTGAAATGGCACTGGTATATGAAGAAAAGTAAGTTTAGAGAGTCGCATAAACATTTATTTCAGAATGCCACTAAAACACAGACTCATTTCTGACTTCCTTTTAACTATTGACATTCACTAAGAAAACAAAATTGAAAAAGTGAGTAAGAATCTTTCCCCCATCGGTACAGAATAGTGACATCTGTGAAACACAAGTAGATGCCTATGAAATATCAGGAGAATTAGGGTGTGTGGGGACTGGGCCAAGGCCAGAATAGGAGCAATGAGTAGGGAAGGATCAGGTGCCTCTGGGGGTAGAAATGAGCAGGGTGGTCTGAGCTGGGAGGATGGAGAGCAGCCCCCTGAGTGGGTGTGTCGTGGTTTCTGGGTTTGCTGGTGGGCGCAGGGAGGAGCTGGTTTTACTGAACCATGCAAACCTTCCTCTAGTGAAAACCCACATAAACATATGAGGCATATTTGGCATGTGGTCAGAAATCTGAGTGATCATAACTAGATCTGTTTGGAAAATAGAAATCCGTTTGTCTTAATAAAATAGTCTGGAAAATATTTGCCTTCTGAATTGGGGTAAAAAGTAAAATGAACAATGCTCCCTCCCTCCTTCCACTCCCAACATTACATGTAGTTTTTTATTTACTTCCACAGAAAGAGATTTCTCACCAAAAAAAAAGAAATGTTTCCAGAGAGTTCTGGCTTGCTGGTTGTCTGCCTGCCCAGAAAGTACTGCTCAGTTTCCTCTTCCTTTCCATAAGTGAAATTATTATTCTTCAGCTGGGGTTACTAGCAGCTAAATGTGAAGTCTTTTTGTTCTTCTGCTCCTCTTTGCTGACGCTCATTCAGGGAGTTTTGTCAGCCTTGCAGCTTTCCCCAAAGGCTGAAATACAGAGGACTATAACATGGGCAGTTGTAGCTCTGTTCTCAATATCAGAATCGAAAAATCAAAATAGCCACTGGAAAATTCAATTTTATGGAACAGATATTTTCTGTTTAAATGACAATAATCTTGATGAAAAATTGCTGGCTAGCTGACCCCTCAAGTCTTCTCCAAATATATCAGACACTCCATTTAGATATTTACCTCTGATATCACATGCCACGGCAGGATGGAAGCTGACTCTCTGCAAAGTTTAGCTTTACATTAAATTATGCATTTTAATGCTAGAATGCCCCTTGACTTACCAGCATAGTGATGATTCAAGAGCAGCAAATTACCATAAAGGTAATGTAGTAGTAACGTTTTGTGATATTTGCCAGTTTATCTTGGTTACATCAGGAAGGGACGAGATGCCTGTGTTCTTTACCTGAGTAATTATTTTTGAATTGCATCTGATGTTTCACTCATGAAGCTCTGAGCTTTCTGAGATGACATATCAAGAAGATTTTTATGTTTTGTTTGGAATTTAAACATGCTAGATATTAAAATGGTATATAGACACCCACTCACGCATGTATGTGTGTGTCCCTGTGTGTCTGTACTTCCATATAAACTAACCGCAAATCTTTCCACAGAGATTCCAGACAATGAAATTATTATTGAATATTTGACTTTCTTCCATTTTTCAAAACATCCTTTCTACAAATGCTGGAGTTAGGGTTTCAGAATAGGGTTTTTTAAACCCTCCTTTCATATATTCATGCTTACATTTTCATTCACAATAATATGTATTATTATAACGTTATTCAGAGATGTATCAGATATTTTCCTGAAAAAATATAGGAAAAGACAATAGAAGCTCATCTAAAAAAGAATTTATGGATCAGGCTTCAGGTATGAGGTGACCAGTTGATTGTCAACATTATCCGTTGAATGTCAATATTGGAGATGACGGTTACATTATGTGAAATAGCTCTTCTCTCTACTAGAGAGCTGGCCAAGAAGACCATCTTACCCCTTCTTCACGTCGTACATAAATCTTCTCCAAAAGACATTAATTAGATTAGCATAAGGAATTTTCCCCTAAAAATGTCAATGTGTCTTATATTTCCCTCTCCTCTCTCTATATTCTCTCTTCTCTCTAATTATTTTTCTGAGTTTACCAACTCAATTTTAATAGGGAAAATTTTCACTTAATAGCTGTAGTGTGTTCTATTCACTTTTTTTAGAGATAATGTTCTTAAGGACAGAAGTAAGTAACAGACATTATGCAAGCTAGGAGAGAAAATGGGCTGAAATGCGAAAAGAATAAGGAGAATAATTATTAACTAAGAAAGGCCACTGCATGAAAGGTTAGTAGAAGTTCCCTCCCATTTGCAAGAAGGCAGAGTCAGAAGAGAAAAACATGAACACGAACAGGCCCATAGGAACCCATAAAGTAACTTGTGGTTGAAAGAGGCTATGGCTCATAGCTGAATTATCTATCCAAAGGCTAAAATTAGCAATAGAGCAGAGGCATGACTGTGAGCATAGTGTCAGAGATGGAAGTACAGCAAGAACAGTAATTGAGCCTCAGAAGCACTGGAGAAGTGTTTTGCCTGAATTTTTCAATTTTGTCCTGGAGTGACAGAGCTGTCCTTGCTTTGAGCGAAAGAATCACCACAATGAATCATCAGCGTATATCAAATCAACCATGTGAGAGGGATGAAAAACTGAGAGATGGGCAACTTGATACTGACATGACAAATGGACTTATTCCTCCACTAAACTTTCTCTGTAGTATTCTCTTTATCCTCATAGCAGACTAGCTTCCTTAGTTCTGTACTTTGGAGGAAGAAGTAGTGTTATTTTAGCCTTTAATTCAATGTCACTTCATGTATATAGGACAAATTTGGGGAGCAACAGACCAATATTGTCAATGTTTTGTCTTTCTCATTAGAAAATATTTTTGTCAGGAAGGTGATGACAGAATTAAAGGAACATATTAATCATATCACAGACACATATGATTTAGATAAGGGGAGAAAAATAATATTTTTTTCTTAAATAACCCAACACATCTGGTTACATATCGTGACTGGGCAAATGCACGTGTCATTCTATGTTTTTGAAGATAACAATAAAGATTTATGCTCTAATTCTGTAAATCTATGTCAGACTGTTATAAATTTAGGAATAATTTGCTTTGACAACTAACTGGAAAATTAGTGTCGTTCCTAACAAGAACGAGCATGTTTATAACAGAAACATGCTGTGATAAAATGCCCTAAGAACTAAATATCCTGGAAAGAATTTTAATTCTTATAAAGATAAGTAATTGAAGGAATGCTAGTTCTCTGTTTACTAGGAATGACTGTGCACCACAGCTACATACCAATTGTCTTGAACAGTCTGCTAGGATTTTTACAGGAAAGCTATGAATCTTTTTTTTTTTTTTTCCAGGTGTGTTAATGCATTTTGGTAAATAAAGACATGTAAGGAAACTGAACATTACATTGTGAAACTTAGCCCCACAATTTTACAAAGAACTGTTTTAATAAAGCACTGGAACGCTCCTAGCAGTGCTGGAGTCATTGCAATCGGACGTTAGGCAGGCGAAGAACTTAGCAAGAAGAAAAAGATGTTAATAATTTGATGGTCAACAAGCATTTCCAGAATTACAAATGGAAATATTTCAGTCTAGAGTGATGATTTTTAAAAAGCAGTAAAAATGAAGCATTTCTGAGGGATATAAACCAGTTGTACACTAATGATGTAGGAAAAAATGTTCTCTGCATTTCAGATAATTCCGTAAGTTCATAACCAGTAACTGAGTGAATGAGATGTAGAGCAAAACAACTACTGAGTAACTTCATCTATCTTTTTATACCTTGCATTAAAGAAGACATCAAAACACAGGAGCTATTATGCTGATAACTATGAAAAAATGAAAATAGTCACAGTTGGAAAACAGGAAAAGACTGGGTTTAGGTGACATTTCCAGGTATGGATCCCCTAGATGATAATTTTGTAATTTGTTTTTATACACAGCAATGGTCACTTTCATGACATTAAACACAATATTTCTTCATTTTCAAATAGTATCATTGTTTTGATAAAAAATGTAATTTCACATAAAAATTAATAGTTCAAGTATGATTGTGCAAAAGATGGAAAGATTATTTCAGTAAAATTAGAATTTCTTTTCAGGGACTATCTTGTTTTGTTTGAATGATAGATTTACAAGTTTTAAAACCTGATTTTATTTTCCCAATCACTATTCCATTAATGTACACTATTAAACATAATTATACATACTTTATTTTATCAGAAGCTTTCATTTTGGGGGGAATTTCCTACAAACGTGACACTTACTTTTAGAGAAATACAGGAAAACCCCCATAATTCTGTTGTGTACGCTACTGGTGTATTCTATGAATCTGGTATAAACTTCGGGACATTTAAAAATGATACAATTCTTCCAAATAAATCCATGAACTTTTTTATAAACTGTGGTTTGTCCCTAATTATAACTGTTCTCTTGCCCATTAAGGGAACATACAAGCTTCACAAAAGTTTTGTCTTCTGTGTCATAAAAGTTGTTTCTTGTGTTCATTTTCCTGACAAACCAGAAAAGGGATAGGTGCCACTTCACTCATCCAGCACAAAATTATGGCATTAGCCATATCACTCAGTTGGGATCAGTTTGGTCTGACAGTCCATCTTGAGGAGCTCTCGGGGCGTTTTGATCTCACACAGTCTGTGGGCTGTGATACCCCTGACGACTGCAGAATCTTCCACCTGCTAACTTGGCCACAGTGAGGTAGGACAGAGCTGGGGCAGTGAAGACCCCACGTGTCATTGTAGCCCTGCTTCGGTTTGCTTCGGTGTCAGCTTCTGAACAGATTGTTTGTATGAACGAGTGTAAAGGTGGAGCTACCTGACACTGTGACATTACAGAAAGGAAAGTGGATATGTAATTGATGATTTAGAATATTACTATCTAACCAGTCCGTGACTTCCCATCCTCAGGGACCCAACAAGAATCAGTCAGAGGGAGATGAAGACAACTCTTGATGTAAAGCCAGATCCTGGGAGAAGTGGTTAGTGCAACAGAGGAAAACACTCACTTTGGCAAAATAATCCCAGCTCTGGCTCAAGTAGGTTAAGTCAAAAGGCTGTCCCTATTGGCTGAGGGCAATCAAACACCTTATGTGCAGAGGTCCCAGCATTTGCAAAAGCAGATGGCGCTTTTCTGTATGAAACATTTAATGATGTGTGTTAATGAAGCTGGCGTTTACACTGTTTTGGGACACAGGGGCCCTTTGCAGGCTCCAGGTACACTCTGTGCTCTTTTATCTGGGTGAGCTCAGTGAATGAAAAGAAATAAAAGAACTGTAACTTTGCTTGAAGGGAAATTCACTGCAGCCAGAGTGCCAAATGTCTATGTATATGTTAATCAACTCCAAATGTATCTGTAGGAAGAAAATTGTTTAAATGAACTGCATAATTCAACATACCCACCCAACCCTCCTAAAGATTTCCTTCCTCCTACAGTCCTTCACTGTAGGAATGTATTATTTTATCCCGAAGTGCTCTACAATCACAGTGCTGATGATCTCTTTTGCAGCAAGACATCCTTGTGAAACCCTTGCCACTTCAGCTTCCCACACGCCTGTTTGTAGACCTTCAGTGAGTGGGACATGGGTGACAATCTTTTCCAATGTTTTATATGTTTTATATTAAAACAACTTGTACAGAATCATGTAAGAAAGCAGTGACTCAGATGAGAACAGATCAGAGCTCTTCTGTATGGCAATATCTACAGAAGTGTCTTTCTTCCTCCTGAAGAATCCTTCCAGCCTCCTGGAAGAAACGTGTCCAGAAAACATTCAGTCATCAGCTATGGTCGTCATGCCCTCAGTCGTCCTCCTTTGCACACTCCCAGCAATGCAGCAAAAGGACAGAGACTGCTGAAAAGCACCACGCTATGTCGTGAAGGAATGTTTCAGTTACACGTGCAAGAGGACTGAAGTAAGATGAGTTGGATGATCTTAATTTTGTCCTTTCTTAAATGCCAGATTTTTGTCTTTGTAACCACAGTAATAGTTTTATTTTAGTGTTGTTAGATGCATCACTTATGTTTCTCACACAGGTTGAAAATAATTCTGTTGCAAGTTAATGTGTCGATGTTATTATCAAATGTTATCAGTGTTATCAAGCCATGAGCATCCACAGTTAGCCTGATCTCTGAGTAACTACTGCATGTGGCAGGAGAAAGAGTTTAGGGTGAGAAGGTATACTAGGGCCTTGTAGTGCCTTTCTGAAATGGTTGCAGAAGCCTGCTTTGGGTCTCTGCTTATATGGAGATAGTGGAAAAACACTTTGTTCACGTGGTTCGTTCAGAGCTGAGGATGAGCCCCTGAAGCTATGCAACACATCGGAGGGAGAAAGTCTGTAAGGGAGGGAAGGTGGTTGCTGTGGTTTAACCCCAGCTGGCAACTCAGCCCCACACAGCCGCTCGCTCACTCCCCTCCGGTTGGGATGGGGGAGAGAATTGGAAGGGTAAAAGTCAGAAAACTCACGTGTTGAGATAAAGACAGTTTAATAGGTAAAGCAAAAGCTGCATACACAAGCAAAGCAAAACAAGGAATTAGTTTACTCCTTCCCATTGGCAGGCAAGTGTTCAGCCATCTCCAGGAAAGCAGGGATTTATCATGCATAATAGTTACTTGAGAAGACAAACGCCATCACTCCAAACGTCCCCCCTTCTTTCTTCTTCCTCCACCTTTATGTTGCTGAGCATGACATGACGTGGTATGGGATGTCCCTGTGGTCAGCTGGGCTCAGCTGTCCCAGCTGTGTCCCCTCCCAACTCCTTGCGCACCCCCAGCCTACTCGCTGGTGGGGTGGTGTGAGGAGCAGAAAAGGCCTTGGCTCTGTGTAAGCACTGCTCAGCAGTAACGAAAACATCCCCATGTTATCGACACTGTTTTCAGCACAAGTCCAAAACATAGCCCCATACTAGCTACTGTGAACAAAATTAACTCTGTCCCAGCCAAAACCATCACAGTGGTTTAGCTCTCCCTCCCTTTTCTCTTGTAAGGGAGATTTTCTGCTCAGAACTCCTGCTGTATCAGGTGTTGCTGGTTATCTAGTTGGGGTGTCTGAGCGTTTGTATTCAGTTGTTATTTTGGCCTGCTGCCATGGCTTTGCTGGCAGAGGCGAATGACACCACACCTGTACCTGGGATGTAGACAAATGGAATCTCATGGGAGGCACTAGAGATATTTATCTTCTAGAGCTTTCGTCTTGCGAAATTTCAAAGGCCTGCTGTAAGAAATGAAAACATGGGAACATTAAGCTGAAGGTCAAAATAAGAATTTTTTTGTCTGATGAGAAATACCTGGCAAAGCATAGTTCCTTCACTAAAAANCATCACAGTGATTTAGCTCTCCCTCCCTTTTCTCTTGTAAGGGAGATTTTCTGCTCAGAACTCCTGCTGTATCAGGTGTTGCTGGTTATCTAGTTGGGGTGTCTGAGCGTTTGTATTCAGTTGTTATTTTGGCCTGCTGCCATGGCTTTGCTGGCAGAGGCGAATGACACCACACCTGTACCTGGGATGTAGACAAATGGAATCTCATGGGAGGCACTAGAGATATTTATCTTCTAGAGCTTTCGTCTTGCGAAATTTCAAAGGCCTGCTGTAAGAAATGAAAACATGGGAACATTAAGCTGAAGGTCAAAATAAGAAACTTTTTGTCTGATGAGAAATACCTGGCAAAGCATAGTTCCTTCACTAAAAATATATACATATGAATATATGTAGTTTTAGTTACAGAGCTCTTTTTTAGCTGTTCCATAAATTAAGTTTTTTATAATATTAGGTTTATTTTTTTTCACAGCATCTTTTACCGTTTTCAGTGAACACCACACTGGAGAACCAGATTTTGTCCATGACATGGAGCATGATGGCACTGAAAGGCTCCTCTCCTCATGAATAAGGACAGTCGCAACTTGGTAGATTGGAAATACAAAACAGATGGATGAATTTCTAGTTTAGATTTAGAATTACTATCTATTTCTCAAAAGTTTTTTTCTGGCTGCACATGGATCTGAGCATGGTTTCACATGCTAGAATTTTATGTTTGCCTGGACTCCCAGTGGGAATTTGTGTGCTCACAGATAATCAAATTATTCACGTTTTTTGGACAGGAGGTAGAAGGGTAACTCTCCATGGAGTGAATGCAGGGAGTTTAGAATATATCTCAAGCTTTTCTACATGTTTTCATTCAGTGTCGCAATGCTCAGGGGAAGCTGTAGATTCACCTCACCACACTTCCTTGGAATCCTGAAGCTGGAGAACTGTGTTTAAACCAGAAAATTCTTAGGACTGCTTGTTTATTTTTGTGAGCATTTCCTTTTAAAGCAAGAAGTGTACTACAAGCCATCCAAACTAAATAATTTGTAAAAGACATATTAAAGTAATGTTTTAGGTGGCATAAATAGTAGATCTCTGTTCAATAATGTGAAATATGGAAGTGACAAGGATAATAGAAAAAAGAAAGAGCACGCTGAAAAATGATCAACAAACTTCTAAAAAGAGCTACTATGCCTGTTTAATATAGGGTTGGGCTATCAAGTTTGTAATCTCCGCCAGATAACTAATACCTGCTCAAAAGGCAACTAAATATGTAAGTTGTTTCTCCTGGAGTCACTGGGTCTCTTTCCACTGACTCATTGCTGCAAGGAAATGTATCTATTCCATTCCCTCAACTGGCTTTAAAAATATTTTGAACAGCCTGTCAGATTAAAATGGTGCAAGTAGGTAATTTACACTGAGGTAAACCCTTTCTGTTAGACTATTTATGAGGAAATGATGAGAAGTTTTTCCTGGTTCTTTTTCAGATAATAAAAAAAAAGAAACAGAAAAAGAAAGAGGAAAGATAAAAAAAACCCAAAATCACAAAAAAGGACTAATGCTGATAGTAGATTTCAATAATATGTCTTAAAAATTATGCCCAAACATTTACCAAAGAAAACCCCACAAGCTATTTGTTTAATTTCTGGATCAGTGCTATTCATCAATATAAATTATTGATTTACTGTCAAAGTATTACCTCCCCCCTCAAGATTTTTTCTTAAGCAAAACTTTGCATGGCAATTTTTGAATAGCTCTGTATTATGTGATTGCTGTTACATTTTTTTTTTTAAATTGATAGAGAGACACATAGTATTAACAGGAAAAAACAGAAAAACCCTATTTACCAATTAAATCACACTGGATCCCATGAGAAATAATAGTTAATAATAAAAATAAAATATTATTTACTATCCACATAAGCACAATAGGCAGGGCTGACATCACTTTTCCTGTGCATTTGTAACTAGATGATCTGTACATGCGAGAGTTTCAAGGGGACCGGCCAAGGCTTACAGAGCAGAGCCCACTGTTTCTCATCTGACTCAGGTCTCAGACCTCTCAAAGTCTTTATGCTGGCTTGAAATCTTGCAGCACTGCTGGTTAGAGTAAGCTCTGGTAGATGTCACATTGAATGGGGGCTGACAATTAGATGACAAATNAATAGTTAATAATGAAAATAAAATATTATTTACTATCCACATAAGCACAATAGGCAGGGCTGACATCACTTTTCCTGTGCATTTGTAACTAGATGATCTGTACATGCGAGAGTTTCAAGGGGACCGGCCAAGGCTTACAGAGCAGAGCCCACTGTTTCTCATCTGACTCAGGTCTCAGACCTCTCAAAGTCTTTATGCTGGCTTGAAATCTTGCAGCACTGCTGGTTAGAGTAAGCTCTGGTAGATGTCACATTGAATGGGGGCTGACAATTAGATGACAAATACGAAATGACCATTTGCAGCAGGGGTAGCAAGCCCCTGTGTGCTTGAGGAAAGACCAACACAGCAAAAGAGTAAACAGCCACCTCTTCCTTATGTGGGAAACTGGAGCTGGGCTGTCTGGGATAATGGAAATGTTTGGTTCCCACAGGGAAGACCAAAGGGAAGGAAAAGCACAGAGACAGCCTGCCTAGGGCCAGCATGGCCCACTGGCTGGATGCCCATGGTGCTCTTGGGTGCACCATCTGGGAGTGCAACACCATGCTCCCCGTTGCCTCAAAAGGGCTTGCTGGAGCACCTCATTTCACCTCTCCACTACTGAGGCTGGCACACAGACTGAATGCAGGCTCTGGGACCTGAGATCATACCCTTCCAACCGCTCACCCTTTGTCCATGGCATTAGTCACATCTTTTCGATAACTAATAGTAGTTTGCATACTTTGAGCTGGGAGCTGCTCTATGGATAGGTGGGGGGAATTCAACATGGACGGACATTTCCTCCATCTCTTTTCATTGAGAATCAAGCTTTATAAGGAAAGATACCAATTCCTATTAGCAAAAAGATACCTGAGGTAACAGCTGCAATCCCAGAGTTTACCAAAATGTTCAGGAACCCTGGGCTGCCACACTTGTCCTTCCTCTCATGTTTCTCCCAGCAGTGATGAAGTTTCCCTGAGCACTGACCCAAATGGAAGATAAAACCTGTCCATTGTGGTGTCCTTCTCTTCATGAAACAGGGTAATAATCTAGGGAATAAAGATTTAAATTTAACAGATCATGTCAGCAATGGGGGAGATGAGAAGTTTCACTGGTTGTGAAAAATCTTTGGTTCAGGTTTCATGTCCATCATCATGGCCATGCAGCACCTAACACAACAGGATACAAGACCAGCTGGGGTCACTGGGTGATGCCATAGTATACAATTTTATCACAACCATTTTGCAAATTTGATTTTAAAAAGCCTGTTTTCAGAAGCATCACTGACAACAGAAAAAAAATATAGCAGTCTGAAACACAGTGGCAGGAGGAAGGAGCAGATGTAGCTCTCTGCAAATTTTTAAAGGCTTTCTCAATAATCGGCAGGAATCAGTTTAGCAGAATGGAGAGCAGAAGCATGAATAACTGCATGGAGTTAAGTAAGGGCAAATGTTAACTGTCTGGATAACCTCTATGACAACAAAATCTACAAGTCTGTGGAGAATTTTCCCAAAGGAAGTTGTAAAAGCCTCTCTGATTGACATACATAGAATAGATTAGGCAAAATACTTAATGTATAATAGACAAAAATCACCCTTTTATGCAGAGGGATAAAATATTCTAATGGTTTTCTCCAGCTGTGTTTTACAGTACAGAAACAATATGCCAAAATAGAAAGATTTTTTTTTTTTCTCAGTATTTACTGTTCTCTGTTTTTCTTCTCCTTTGGACAATCAACTAAAAAATCAGAGTATGCAAATAAAATATATAAGCCAAATTTTTCATTGAAGCTACACTGGCTGTTTATTGAACATTCTCACAAACACTTGAAAGAACCATAAATTGTCTCCTGCCCCTCTTATGCTGCATAATAGTTTAAAGAGTACCTTAATTACAACTTTTTTTTTTAACCTGGTGATATAGCAAATTTGTGACCTTGATCAGTTTACAGATCAGATTCATATTCTATTCAGTCATATGAGATTCATAATTAGGGTATTTATCTGAGAATATTTTTGTTACCTCAAAGTTCAGGTTATTCTACATGAAAATAACTGTGTACAAGTAGGTTCTTCTTGCCAGCAAAACATTTTGCTATGTTATGCAGTGGTTCAATATGTTTTTGTAGAAGGTGACCTCCGTAATGTGAAATTGTAGGTTTAATATTTTGCTTCTTTTTAGGCAGATGACTAAGGTCTCAAACGGGATATTTTCAGGAGCCAGTGCAGGAGAGAGGTTAATTAAAATGAAGAATATTTTGTCAGTTGTAAACGTCTGTAATTATGTAGAACCTTTTTCTATTTTTAAGCTACTCTCAGACATTCTGATTTTTGTTTATAGTCTGAAGAACAAGATGACCTGACACTTCCTGCACTTGCAGACATTCTGGAGCTCATGGGCTGGCGTCATTCTTCAGTAAAAGTTGGAGAATCTGATTTAAACATACTGTCTACGATTATATTCTAGAAATTGGTAACTACAGATTCCCAAAACTTCATCTTTCTGGTGGGGCTGTTCACTGTAGTCCAAGTCACATCTACATCTGGTTTCACCTCTAGTAAAGACAAAAAATATACTTGTCTCCTTACTGACCTTACATTATTATAGGAGAAGGTTAAAAAGTATTATTTTTCCCCTTCTCTATGCACCATTTTAAATACAACTCTACCCCTTCTTTAATTCCACTCTGACGCACAGATCTTTCAGCTATACAGGCATATGCTTGGGGGAAATACTGAGTCCAATTTCAATAATGGCAAGAACTCTATAAAAATCACCACATCAGTTGTATTAGAGCTCAAACTGCTGCTTTCTTATAGTAATGGTCTGGAAGTAAAATAAAACCAAACAAACCTAGACACAGATATTTCTTATGGTACAGTCTACTGTAGCTGTCTACTTCTACACAGCAGGTTAGTCATTTGTTTTACAAAGCCACTTCTTGCACCTACTTTTCTTTTTTTTTTTTTTTTTAGGATGTTCTGTAGAAGGACAGAGTACAAACATAGCACCACATTCTTCATAATATAATTTATTAGCAAGCAAATTTCTACCTGCAACAGAAAGACCTGTCTGATATTAAGGATTATTGAAAGTCTTACCTTGCAAAGCCCTCTTCATGCCAACACTTCCCATGAAGTTAATAGCAGTTGGGTGATATTCATCCACCATGGAAAAGTCTTTAAGCATTTAAAGAGCATTTTTCAAGGGCTGTGAAGTTTCCAGACTCATGTCATACCTGACGAGCAACATACATCACAGATGCAGAAGCAGACATTGTAATATGCATATCTTTTAGTCTGAAACCTTTGCTGGCGAACTAGTTTGAGTTCAGTTGAATCGTAAGCTGAGCTTTGCTTACACTATACATACCTTTTAAAGTGGCAGGTGGCTCTTGTATAGAAACAGATGATGTCTTTGATCACATTTGTATTGGTTGAGTATACATTGCCATATTAATATATTTTTGCTTTTAAAAAACCAGTTCTTTTGATTATCTGCTATTGATAGATATAATTACATTATCATTTTTATCATGATAGGCATGATATAAATAAAAAGATATAAAAACTGTCTTTATGGGACCGTTAAGCAACTTGAAAGTCTAGTGAGATTGAAATATAAAATATTAGGTTTATGATTTTAAAATACTACTTGCTGAGAATAAAACATGTTCCATTATATTAGAAAGTTCATCATCCACTGAAGGAAAAGGCATAGGAAATCCTGACTGTCTCATGAGGGCTGGGGTAAGACATGCTGTCTTGGGCAAACCCAAATTCTGCAGGCAGGAAAAAAGCCGTATTAGAAAAAGCCTTCATTAATGTTATAAAGACGTTTTGTTTCTTTGAGATAAAATTATTGGTTTACAGGAGGAAGGTCATCCTCACTGTAGTCTTTGCGAGCTGATAGCCTTATAAAACAAGGCTTGACAGGGTTTTAATGAGAGATTTCTGTGGTGTGGCCACTGTGTCAGTCTGACTAGGTTTTTTTGCCAACACCTGAGATTCATTTATGCACTGCTGGCTGTGGGTGGGTAGTCTTTCCCTCAGCACTTCCAGCTCTCTCAGCCTTTCCTCGTATGATGTGGGTTGTTCCACCAGCCTCTGGGCCAAGGCTGATCAGCCAATCCACATCATTGTCTGCTCATCCAATCCATACTTCATCTGCTTGTCTTTGAAGATCCTATGGGAGACAGTGTCGAAAGCCTTACTGTAGTCCAGGTAGCCAACACCCACTGCTGTAGTCTAGGTAGAGAGTATCCACTGCTGAGGGTAGCATCATCTATCAAGCCAGTCAGTTCATTGTAGAAGGTTATCAGGCTGGTCAAGCATGAATTCCCCTTTGTGAATCCATGCTGACTACTCCTGATGACCCTCTTGTCTTTCATGTAACTGGAATTGTTTACCAGGATTAGCTGCTTCACCACCTTCCCAGGGATCAAGGGGAGGCTGACTGACCTGTAGATGTTTGGGAGGTACAGCAGAAGAAAGTATTTTTAATTAATTCAGGTAGTCTGGAAGACATAATGAGTATTACAGTAGTGAAACTAAGACTTAATAAGCAATTGGTGAGACGAGATTCAAAGTCTCAGAAGGACGGAAGTGTGATACAGAAAAACAAGGCAAAAGAGCTGCTGCTGGAAAAATCAGTCAATGTAGATGATGGCAAGATGATACAGAGTTTGGAGAACTGCTGAAATCACTGTGTTTAGAATGAAGGACAAACCACAGAAGGAAGTAATTCTTCAGTGCAGCTATTGGACGTATGCATTTAAGTAAGATGCAACAAAATGTAACGTTATATGTCCTCAAATTATGTTCTGCCACTGCTGCTGCTAAACCAAGTATGTATTTTCTCTACTGATTGTAGTGTGTGGCAAGGAAGGTCTGCAGCAGCAGGAAATTCATGTGCAAAAATGGGCAGATTAGGAAATGAATAAAATGTTACAAATTTAAATAGAACAAAACCTAGGTTGTTGGTTCTGTGAATGTAAGGAAGTGAAACTTGTGAGAAGATGTTTCTAAATTCTGTCAGGAAACATATATTGTGATGTCCTGTGGAGGGTTTGTTTTAGTTGCAGTTTAGTATGCTGACGCTTCATTAGGTTAAGGTCAAGCCATTTGATTGACAGAAGTGATGTGCTGTCTGGTCCAGCTGAAGTGTTGTAGTGCTGAGGTCACTGAAAATCACATGACAACTGATACAGAAGAGGGATGTGATCGTACGTTAAGAAGGTTGTATTCTGGTTGCTTAACTGGCTTAACTAGCTGAAGTAAGGATGAATATGTGCTTTATGTTCATACTTGCTTTTTACAAGACTAAATCAGATGTTAAACTATGATACATGTATGTGTAAATTCACTGTTAATGTAAAAGTAAATTATGGTTAATTCCATAAAAACTTGAAACAAACCACTACACTTTAAATTTACTCTATAAAAATGCTGGTTTCTGATTCTATCAGTCACAAAAGCTGCATGTAGTCATAGTACATGAAAACTTAACTTTATACAATGTGGTGCATAAAAGATTTCAGAGAAAGCTGACCTCAATGCACCTTTAGGTATGGTTTCAAAGGATAGTTAAATGAGCATTTCTAGTAAAAATCACAACCAGCAGGTTTAGGACAAAACTTGCCATGTGATAACACCTAATTCTCCAAGCACAAACTAGACAATAACATTTGTTTTGTGGTCCTTTTCTCTGCACAGATCAGGTGAACTTCTAGCTTTATACTCAGTCTTGTTTTGAAATGAAATACAAATTCGACACTGCAATATAGACAAAAACCTCAGAAAAGAAGTTAACTAGAACCAGATGTTGAGCAAGATGCCACACATGGAGAAATCCACTTTAAACAACCACCTTACTGTAGTTACTTGAGTCAGCTCAGTTTATGGCAAACAGAACGGAGCTTTTCTTAGTTGCTATAAACTGATGCACACACTTCAGCACGTGAAACCAACACCCCCTTAAAAGACACAGTGATTGGTCATAGGATTTAGAGTTTTACAATTTTGTATCCCTGGTGACCAGCTCCGGATGATACAAACGCAAAACCCTGGACAATCTACCAGCTTCACATGACAAGAACTGTGTTTTTGTTTCTCTTTAATCTGAATCTGAAAGATTATACCTTTGTTGTGTACATTCCAAATCAAATTCTCTGATACTACTAGAGAAAAAAAAAAAAAAGGGAGAGATGCTGCCAGCTTCAAAGCCACACTTCAGCCGGAATTTTTATCTTCTATTACTACATGCAAGTAAATTAGCTGAAAGAGATTTCAGGAGAATTTTTTTTCCCCATTGCTTTTACTTTGTTTTTTGTCTTTTTCACCAAGTACCTGGGTTTCTGAAAACAGATTGAATCCAATCTTATTCCTGCCTAGCTTTTGGCTGGATGTGCTTTGGACAATCCATCAGCTATCGCTTTCAGATGGGAAAGCAGGAAAGACCTAAAGAAAGCCTGAAATCCAGAATGGGTAGGTCAGACAGTCGAGTAGTTTAACAGAAATTGAGGTCAAAAAGAACTGTCACAGTTGTTTGCCTGATGTTCTCTGTGCACTCAGATGGGGAATGCCCGGTGAAGCTCAGTAGGATCCTTCAGGCCCAAGATTTTTAGCCGTGAAACTTCTGGGCCACGCTCCAAGCACTGATATAGGCTTCAGCTAGAAACATTCTGTGTCAGGTGTGTCTTGGTGGTCTCCTACATCGTACAGAGGAGTGTGTTTCTGCTGCTCCCGTGTACCCTTTCTTTTACAGCCTTGCAAACCTAAACTATGGAAAATGGTTCCTGACCTGAAATATGGTGATTAGTTTGTTTTGGAGACTTCAACTAGGCCGTGGACCCAGACATCTGAGAGTGAAGTTATTGCATCTGATTGACAGCTTTCATAGCACCTTCCTTCTCCAGCTTCTCCTCTGCAACCTGTAAATCCAAGCACTGATGATCCTTGGGTGGGCAAAATCGCAGTGCAGCTAGCTATTTGAGGAAACATAATTTCTCCAAGATCTTTTAGGATCAGATGAAGTACAGGCATTTTCATACTACAGGGCCTCAGGAATGATGAGAACATGAAAGGCAGCATGGGAGTTTTTACATTCTCTTCGGCTCCTGAAAGGAGAGGGACTCATAGTTTCTCACAATCAGATACTTCCAAGCCAGACTGCCATGAACATCCTGCCCAAATATTTGAATTCACAGTCCTTAAGGATTTTCTGCAGGAATCAAATGAAATCCATAAAAACAGTTAACCTTAAAGTGACCATTTCAAGACACGGTGAGACCACAGCTTCCCATAATGAACTGGTTCCAGGTTTAATTAAAACATATTTTACTTGTCTGTGATTTTTGAGGCATACGATTCAGATTAATCTTTTACAGTGATTTGTCTCCCTAATTATTTATGACCCCTTCAAATGTTATGTCTTCTAAGTAGGCCAGAAAAGACAATTTACTCCTGTTAGATCACTGATAAAAGTACACATGATAAAAAATAGTTACTGATGGATTTTGCTAGAAGAAGTCCTACTCATCAATGACTTCACATTGACTATGTTTTAAGATTTCTTAGCCCATGTTTTTATTCTTTTATTTCTTATTTTTTATTCATTTACTGCAAATTTTTTTTTACATCAGATATGCAGGTAATAGTTCAATGAAATCAGAAAAATCCAACATACATTATCAACACAGTTACATTTTCTAGCTCGATTTATAATGCTTCCAGAAAATATAACGGGATTTTTGAATCAGACAGACTTTCTGCAAATAAACATACTAATTGTTCTTGCTTATATTTATAACTTCAAATTCTTTGCTGAGTCTCAAATTATCATTTTATAATTCCATGCAGGTTTAATCCACAGCAAATAAATGCCCTCTGTTCTTTTTAAATATTGGATTTTTGAGTCTGTTGAAGTTTTTCTGAATATGCTTAAAGTAGTTTGTAGCGATTCTCATCCACTTTGTTAAAGATTTTGATTGAAGTATGAACACACTGCTCCAAAAGTCCTTAACCTTAGCAGATGCTTCTTCACATCCTATTTTTTTCCAAAAGACAAGCTTCCTGTTGCACTGAAATAATACTTTTGTCTGAGGAGTTCTTAGTTCATGACGGAAACAGCCTTTCTACCTCTTTTTTAATTCATTTCATTTAGTTTCATTATATATATTTAACATTGTACATAAATTATTGTCTAGGGGCTTTGTTTTGTTATAATTTGTTTATAAAATACTTTCTTATTTTTACTGACTTCAAAAATTTTCTAAAATTATAAGTAGTAGTCCTTCCTATTTAGTTTTTCCTTTTCTATTCTTACTTATCAAATTTTACTGATATTTTAACATTATTCTCATGTTTCTTTGTAAGACATCTTTTGTCCTATGCTACATTTATTCCTACTGCTAGAATCAAGGATTTTGGATGGCCAATTGTCCTTCAACAACTCATAGTCTTTTTAATACAAATCAGTCTAAGTTTGTAGTTATCTTTCTAATTCCAACTATGCTTTAAGCTTCGGAAATTGATACTGTTAAGGGCCTTGTACATATATATCACTGACTACTGCAATATTCAGTGGAATATTGAACTTCTATAGCTAAATGATAGTTACCTGTGCTTCAACAGCCACAGATTTTTAGGTTAATGACCTTCTTCTTCCAATAAAATGAGATGTAATGTTGTATTATTATCCGCTGCAGAATTTAAGACCCTTAGAATGAAAAAAGACCGGTTTGACTGTAAAGTGTGATTCTTTCTAGTCTCATTCATAGCAGAGCATTTGCATGTAAGTGGCCACACACATACATGGTGATCTATACCAAATTTTGATATTTCTAATAATTTATGCAGTGTCTGAAGAAAATTCACAAATCTATAACCCTAAAATTTAAAGTTGTGTGAAGTTTCAGACAAACAGAAACTGTTTACAGAAGGTACTTTTCACTTTGAATTAATTTATTCTGTATTTTGCTTGAATAATACTTGACAATCCTGATTTTGAGGATTACTGGCAGCATTGACCTAAGAATAACACAAAAAAGCTACCTCTGTTCTTGCAGATTTCAGCATCATATAGTTGCTCATGTGTACAATTGTCATAGCCATTTTTAATCTATAATCTAGGTACTTCTGAGTGGCTGATTAAGAAACTGTGTTTAACCCATCACTTTTAAAGGACGTATCAAATAAGAAAAAATGCTTATGTATCAAATAGTAACAGTCAGAACAAAAGTAGTTTGCTTAGTAGGGCAAAACTCTCTCTTACATTACTTTCTGTTTTCCAAAATCAGCACTCATCACCTACCATCTGTGCTTGCTTTCTGCATGCATCTTCTTGATTTGATTGACGCCCTTTCCAATGGCAGAACTTTCAGTGCATGTTAAGTTACACAAGAGAACCAATTTAAACATCTCTTGTGTATAAATTAGCTAGAGAGTCTTAGAGATATACTGCTTATCTGATGGCATAATTGAGCCCAAATCTCTATCGTTGATCTTTCACAACTTGGCTGTCAAAAAAAAAAAAAAAGAAAAAGAAAAAAAAGAAAAGTAATGGAGCAAAATCTCTTCATCAGAATTAGAACTTTCTCAGCTTCTCTTAGAATTGCACCTCTTTTTCAGAGAAATTAAGAGAAGTTAAAACGTAACAATAAAGCTCATGGTGTAATTCTGACAGAAAAGATGTGCCAGTGCAGTAAATGATAGGAAACCCTGTATTTGAAAAGGATAGCGTGTTACCCATACTTATCAAATTTCATTAACAATTTTTTTCCGAAATTTTAGTTATGTAAACTTACATTTGTGACAAAACTGACTATGGCTCTAAGCAGTTAGCCAAACAGTTAGCAAGACATTTCTAAATGTGTTCTTAGGCAAAAAAACTGTTAAAATTCTCAGTTTTGAGAAATACAAGATTTGAAATACAACCACAGCAACTCTTGACTGTATTACAAGAAGACGAGAACGGCAATATACCTGAAAAAAAAATGAATTGTTGTTCGTACTCCTTCCCCCACATCCTGCCACATAATTCAATATTTCTGAATGCTTCACTGTGCCCATTGTAAATGGTTTGCCCTCCATATGTTTCCATAATTCAAAACTGATACAGTTGTCAGGATTCCTGACAATGCTGTGTTTTTTATATTCTTTCCAATGCACTGAATCAGAGAATAATCCAATAACAGATCTTCCATAAAACTGGTATGACCTGAGTTTCTTCCAAATGTGTAGTGCATACAAGTATATATATGTTGTCCACAGTGCAGAGTCTTCACCCACAGGACAGTCTGGATAACAAGGGTATGACCCTTTTCTAGAAAGTTAAAAAACAAGTGATGAGACACTGGTGCTGCCATTCTGTATACGTGGTTCATCATTCATGGTAGCAATAAATCCTGCATTTTCTGCAGGATTTGAAATAATTGTGACACTCATAGCTGTGTGGCCCCTTCACTCTGCCTCCAAACTTATCTCACATTAAACGTAAAAAGTACACACACATACACACAGAAAAACACACACACAAATGAGCGCATTGAATCCTTACAAACAAAAGTATTTTGCACTGCAAAATACAGCAGAAAATGAGATGACAGAAAATTTCAATGGTACATTGATACTGTTTGCTAACACTATGTGTGTCACAATGACATTTACCAGCAAATTTCCAGCATTTCCACATGCACCTTCTCTCTAGATCTGAATTTTCTTAGTACTCTACAAGAAAATCTTGAGATTCCAGACGTGGCTGACTAAGGGGTTACACATAATATATAAGACCTATCTTCAGGGAATAACCTTTATGGATCACGGTAGAATTTATATTTAATGAGTTATGGTGTCATTGCCCTTATGCATGTCATATCTTAAGTAAATCTAATATCCTATTTTATCTTCTTTCAGTACATCATCCTCTTTCTGTTACAGTAGTAAAAAACCCCCTAGCAGTTATATATTCTAGCTGTGGCTGGGATAGATGGACAAAGACATCTCTGAATGCTGGCTGGGTGCATCTATGATTTTCAGCTATTGTAATATGGGAATGAATGCAGGAGATGTCACCTATGTGGCAGACGAACTCTGCTGCATGGGCTATATGCAATAGGATAAAAAGGAAGATATAATCTATTCTCAGCAGCTTCGTGCACGTACCCCCATATTCCTCCCAAATAATTCTACCTGAACCGTGTCTTTTGATAAATTGATGATTTATCGATGTTTTGCCTAATTCCTCATGTAAAAGGAAGAATGTGTTTCAATCTTTTTGGTAGAATGGTTGTTCATTTTTGCAAGTGTTATTAATAGTTGTTTGTTATTTATTCTGATGACTCTAAAATTTCTGCACTGTTTATTATGAACAAAATCCTCTAATTAATTTTAGGTAGTAGCAAATTTTGCCAACTGGTGCTTAAATAATACTGACACCAGAGAATTAATATTTTTTTATGTTCAAATTGATCACCTTGGCAGCTGTCTATCTGTTCTGCCTTGTCTTTTCCTCTCCCAGCCAGAGCCTGTGGCTCTCTATGTAGCAGAGTACTAGTTTCTCAAGATGCTGATAAGCCTGGAGCTGGCCCTGCACCTAACCTGGGGAGAATTTATACGTGATCTGTAAATCTGTTGGCATTATTAGTTACAGGCAGGTAAGGTCTTATCTCATGGATGAATCATTTGGGAGAAGTTGCTATTGTTCCATGGTTCTCTTCAATCTCTTTGTCAGACATTCCTTAAATGAGTTCTTGTCTCTGCATCTGCCTGGCTTTGCCTCCTTCTCTCAGTCTGAGGTCAACTGTTACTCCCCCGAAGACAACACTAAAACCCTGTGCTCTCCGTTGACATTCATAACATTAAGCATGGCCAGATTATAGTGTGTCCTTGTACAATTTTGGAAGAGAAAGAATTTCTCAGAAACCTTCATTTTCCATCATTCTTTAAAGAGGCTTGATAGCTACGTTCACTCCCAGTCCATTCCTGGACATATTTGGAAGTGAGGAAGAATGAGGATGGGCTGCAGCAGATCCAGCCAGAAATGAAGTGGGATAGGAGAATGTGCTGCACCCATATGAAGTATGTTATGTGAGTTTCCAAGAGGCCTGGGAAGAGTTTACTACTGCTCCTCCTGGAAAAACTAGCTTTTGTACAGACCTTTGCAGCACAGAGCCTGGACAGACTAACTTTCACAAGCAGGCGTTGCTGACTTAGAGCATCTGATGTGCTTGAAACTACCAGCCAATAAATCTTGTTATCATCATAGCTGAATCTCCAGGTAAATTGTGAGAAAAGAACTGACTGTCTATCTGGAAGAATCCTGCTCATAGGGATCTCAGCTAGGGCTCATCTCCTCAGTGAACATAAATATGTCGAACACCCTCTCTTGAAATCTCTACGTGCTCTTGTTTGCACAAAAGTAGCTCTGTTGAAGTTATCTGTGTGACAATCTGATGAAGTCAAAATCAAATTCATCTAATTTGGACATTTGGGCCAAGGTATATCTCACCTACAGCTAGGTACAGTATGAGACATCAAAGTTAGAAGTAGCATCACCTAGGCTCCCTCAACAGTTGGTGGAGAGAGAGGCACACAGCTCCAAAGGAAAATATTTGCTCACTTACATCACCTGGCTCTCCATTGACTCATCCATTAAACCAGGTAAGCTGAATGCAGCCATAATTGGGCTAATTTTCAAAGCAGGTAGCTGCCAACAGATAGATACGTCATAAGGTATCTGTCCAGATAGCTGATTGTAAAGGATGCAAGTCTGAGCACAAAATCGCAATCAACCACCAGCTCTTCGGGACAGGGACTTTTGTATACCATATTCATACAGGATATTTTATAAAAGACATCAAACTTGTCTGTCTTTCGATTTAATCCATCCGTTTGTAAAAAAGATCTTTTGGTTATGGGATATATTTAAGAAACTAGGAAAATCTAGCAAAGTGAACCGAATGTAGAGGTAAAGCTGAAACACATACGCTCTCCTTGGCTCAGAGAATACGCGTCTTCTCAAGCTGGTTTCAAACCTAGTTAGGGACTTCTCTACAGGACATTTTTCTGCCATATTTGTCTTGATAAAGGGAAAATTTTTTTCTTGTACACCATTAGCTAAGAAGAAAACCCCTGGGAATGGGTATTCTTGCTTCTTCCCAGCACCTTTAACTGCACATTACCAAAGGTTTTCCTCACTGTAATGTGATAAATACATGGAGCAGTGCCTCAGGACTCTGGAGATGTGGGACTCCTCTGCTTTTGTCGCCGATGCTGCCAGACTTGTTTCCTTGGGACGTCACTTCGCCTTGCCGTGCTCCACTGCTTCCAGGTGTAACAAGTCTCAATTTCCTGAGAAGATTATTATGAGGTGTATGGAAGTAGAAGTCCTGTGTCACAGCAAATTTGTATTTACCACTCAGTGGCAATAGAATTATGCCTATTATGCAAATTCATTGTAAGAAGAGAGTCATTTCCCTTCCAGGTTTCAAAAGTAATCCACATGACTCTTTCTTTAAGTGGTTCTGTGTCCTCTTTCCTTGTAAACAGAGGAAGACTAACATTATTTGTTTACCTGATAAAAAACAACATGCTCTTCCCATCAACTAGGAAGGATCTGCTCCTACAGCAGCAGCATTACTGTGAATGACCTTATTCATTTACAATCCTCATCCTATTCTGACAACAAATCCCATCTGCGTGTGTTTGTTTTCTAAAGAAAAGCACTAGCCCAGTATGAGGTGTTTGGATTGAAGCAGCTCACCGATATCCACTGGTGTTATATTTACAGGACTGAAATTGTAGTACTTGATGACTCTACTGTTTGTTAGCTGGAGTCAGTTCATTACCTTCAGGATCCCAAATGTTTACAACTAGTTGCTACTGGAAACTGTTTTGATTCTCTATTGGAAACCACAATCACGTAGACAACCATTAAGTCAGCTGCCCAGAGAGACCTCGACTTTTTGCTTCTCCCTTGTAATCCCCGTATTCACTCTGCTTCAGTCTGGGGGGGAACAGGACTGTTTACTACTTTACACTTCAAAACCCCCTTATTTTTTGCCCTCACTATGCAAAGGAGGTGAAGAAGTACTAATCGTTACCAGAACTGAGGGATTTTTTCTCGTATGAGGAGCTACTTTACAGGGGACACAGTGATTGCTTCACCCTTGTTCATTGCTGTGTGGGAGCGAGGCTTTCATCCACATATTTATTCTGCCTCTGGACAGCCTTCATCCCTGCCACTTACAGAACACACAGAAATGCATGGAATCACTTGTGTATGTTACTACCTATAATCTATTTATCTTGGAGGCACTAGAGCTGTTATAAATCGATGTAAACCTGGTGGTCTGAACCCATGAAAGAAGATGAGTTTATTCTTAATACCCGACATTGAAGTAGGAAAAAATCAGCCCAGAATGTCTGGAGAGGTATGGAGGCTCCTGCCAAGTTGGTGAATGCTCTGCCTGCATCTGCTTTCGAAAAAAGGGAGTTAACTGGATGGCCCAGGCCTCTGTTGCATGTCAGTTATGTAATGGTTTATAAATTTTCTGTTTAAAAATAAGCTGTGAATTTTTACTGTCAAAGTGACTATAATATTGGCATTCATGTTTGAAAATGAACAGGCAAACATGCCCAGGGTGGGGGAATACCCCTGCCCACCGCAGATGGATTCTGGGAAAAGCCAGAAGAAAATGGAAAGAAGACAAAAATGAGGAAGAAAATGACATTTGACTAGGGAAGTGTTTCTCTTGTAGGCAGAGGTCCTACTAATAGCCTTTAATTCTACTCTGAACAACATTTGAAACCTTGGAGGGGTGGGTGGGATATGTGTCCAGCAGCTCAGGGTCTGAGCGATGACTTATGGACAAAAGCACCAACAGTCCGGAGCACAGCCGCTCCAGGGCGGCCGCTGTACCGGTACATATTACTGAATTTGGATCACTTCAGCTGAAATCACCCACGGAGCCCAGTAAAATTTTCTGTACCATGGGGGATCCTGCCAACCTGGGCAACGAACTAAGTGCTAGTGCAATGACAAGGGGAAGATAGCAGTTAACTATCATCTTGGCTGTGGGGAGAGGACTGGGAAATTGGGGGAGAAAATGGTAGTCCTACATGCTGTCATTTAATTCTTTCCCTGAGCTGCTGCATTATTGTGTTTTCCTTTTGTTCCCAATAAACGGTGCTTGTTTAAACCACATTGGTCTCACTAAACACGGGGAAATGTCAGTTGCTGAATTACTGGTATAAGACAGTTATTCATGTTTCTAGCTAGGAGTTCACAAGAGTACTGTTTGAATGTTTGTAGAAACCTTTACAAATTGAACACACCAGCATGGCACAAAGTTTACACCAGTTGAGAACTGAGAATGACTCAGTCCCTTTTCTTTTTTTTCATCAGTAGACTGCAGGCCTGAAGCTCACTGACTTTGAATGGTGTTTTTTTCCCTGACTTTCCAAACAAGTTTTGGGATGACAAGAATTATTAACAAAAAAAAAAGGAAAAGGTGAAAAAAAAGAAAGTTATCTAGAAGGTTGGAGTACCACAAGCAATTAGGCACGTTTTGAATTGAATACTAATTTCCCAATGAAAAGTTTCTTTTGATGTTTCTAAGCAACATCATCACCCCAATTATCAAAGGAATTGCTATGCAACCACTTTATGGACAGTGCAAGGAGCATATGCACCCTCTCCTTGGTCATGCCAGTAGAGCCTGTCACACCAGTTCTGACCTCTCGTTTGAACAGCAGTGGAACTCATTTGGCAAAATAATAGTTCTACAGCCTGTTAGGGGAGGCCTTGCTGGCAGCTGCTTCTTCCACTAAGTTCTCGTCTCCTCCCCATAGTGGGAGAGGTGTAACAGATTTCAGTTTGCTAGTAAAGATTGCTGTAAGGAGGACATGGATGCAGACAGAAAATGAGTTGGCTTTCAGACAATGTTCTGGAACAAAAACTTTTCCTAGAATTTTTTGCGACATAAACCAACTAGTAGGAAAATTACTGTTATCTTTGACTTGTAATTTTTCTGTTGTAGATGATTCTGAGTGGGTGCATATTCATGACTCTCTATCCATCTCAAGACCTGTATCAGTTGTATCATTTCTAGACAGAACTGTATGTTGTATTAGAGCTTGCTATTGTTCCAGCTGGTGTTGAAAACACAAGTCTTTTAGCTGAGATTTTCCAAGGTTAAAAATGCCCGTTTGGGGCCCAAACCAGATGGAAGATGTAGCTCATACAAATCGCGGTTTGAAACTTGAAGAGGCCAAAGGAATTACATTTTGCCATTGTAAGTGAAATAAATATATTTTCTTTCACATTCCGTCTTTGATTCTCAAAGCATGCATATCCCTAGGAAGAACCTTCAGGATATACTGTTAAAAAATGTAGAGCTGGAGTACTCACTGTCATGGAAAAATATATTGGAGGAAAGAGACTTGTGTATTTAGACAGATTCCCAATATTTTTACGCAGAACAGAGTTCCCATATTTTCATGGGAAAAGAGTTTGCACACTGCTCACCCCGGAACAAACCTTATGATCCAACCCACACGGAGCAGGTCTCCATCTGGACGGAACTGAGATATGGCATTCCTTGCTGGGTTTCTCAGTACACTGATTTAGTTGTAATCCCAATAATAAGGATACCAGGGTCAGAGAAAGAACTAGTGGGAGGTGAATTCTGACTGTGTGAATGCTTTTTTTCTTGTTTCTGTTTTTTAACTACCTATCTGTCTGTTTTAAAGCTGTAAATTGATGGTCCTCAATTTCTGTCTAACAGTTTGTTGCTTTGTCCTTTGCTTGGATTTTACATATTTTTCCTATTCCTTTTTCAACTTTTATCTGTCTAATCTCCTTCAAGTCTCACTTCTCAGCTGAGTCCTCCTTTCCCACTGAGACACAGTATAAGCAAAGTATCTTGAACTTTAAAAAGCCTCCATTGCCTAAATACTTGTTTACTTCTGAATCCTCCCTCTCCTTCTATGTGTGCCATTGGTTAACATCGAGGATCACTGATGCCAATGCCACACTGAGTCATCCTAGGAGAGGATGAGAGAAGTGAAGGTCTGCTCAGGTTATGTGAGGTCAGTACTGCCATTCCTGCTCTTGAAGTTGCCTGCCCATGCTGCTGTATATTCCCATTCAGCTGTCCCATTCAAAAGTTGCACCTGGCATGGGCTTGACTGAGATGCTATACAGCAACTGGTAATGGTGAGAAAAACCAGAGATGGGATAGAGCCCGATGTACCTGTAGCAACAAGGCATGCCCACTTGGCAGCAGCTGTAGTCCCTGAACCTCTTCCACTCATTAGAGGGGAAAGTTGCATATGCTTTCCCAAGGTGATATACAACATAGCAATGTAGTACATGTGTCTGTCCTTCCTGTTGTTTAAACTTTCTGCTTCAGTCAAGCCCTTCAAGATAAATCATTTTGCTCTTGCCATTCTTGGGTTGTAGCTCTTGTAGAGCAAGACCTTCTTGTGTTTCTTTAGGGAATAATGTGGTGGGATCCTCTAACCCTGGCTAGAATACTATTGGTGCTATTACAATGCTCCTCCCACTAATATCTTCAAAAGATTACCAGTTTGGGGGCTACGTAGGAAGCTGCTAAAGCTTGTGTTTCAAGGCATCTGGGAGACACTGATGTGGGAGAAGAAGAATGGGTATTGACTTGATAAGGTTTTCTAAGCAGGTTTTTCTGCCTCTTGATTCAGTGGCTGGAAGAATGCCCACTCTGGAAATTAATGATAAAGTTGAAGATTTTTCAAATGTTTTTTGGTAGCTGGCACACACTTTAGACATAGTTCTTAATTTAATTAAATCAATATTTTAACCCTCTTCCTTGATTAAGTGCTTTGAAGAATTAAGAAGAAAAAATACCGTAAGTAGAATGTTAAAACAAGCATCAGAAAAATACTGTCCCAAATAGGAAACCATGTGAACACCCTGGTGTACACCTACTCTCTTCCATTTCAGAAAAACATACTGAGACTATGCACTGTCTGCCGCGAAAACACCGAGTACATTTTGTTCAGCTGCCTAGGATTTGAGCACAATGATACTTTCTAAAGTAGAAGTATTCATCTGGGACATCTTTGCACATAAGAGCAGGCATTCATTTAAGACACTGTAGTTACAGTTGCAAAACAGTTTCCACTATAACCTCCTGCTTTCTTGTGCTTAATAGTTTTCCAAAGCAAGAGAAATTTGGACTGATTTTTGCTATGATGAATCCTTTTTGGGCCAGAGTTTTTCTTAGGAAAGGCGACAAAATCAGACAACTTAGTTTCACAATGCCAAAAAATACTTTTTTTTTTTTCCATGATGAAACAGTGTAAATATAGTTCTTGCTTCTCTTGTCAATACATTATTAAATCTATGCTGTTAAAATCACAGGATGTCAGAAAACAATAATTTCAGTAACTATGTTGGACAGGCATCCTTTTTTTTTCCTATTCTGGTTATGAGCACCATTTTGCTACTTATCTGGAGACCATTTTCCTTTCCCTGTATATCGCTGGAATGCTACATTTATTAAACTTAGAGGTAATTCCTTTATCACTGAATACGAATCTCAGAATAAATTATTTGAGCACATGTGTCAGTCATTCCCCAGTCCTGCTAAGGCCAGTATATTTTAATGCTTAATATTCTTGTATGACGTTACCAACCTGAGTTTTAACTAGAAATAAGACTAACACTGAAGTTAACACTTCTTGGATATGATATCTGAGTAAATATTCCGTATTCTAATGCTTGAGAGTTTACTAGATGTCTCTAGTTGCAAAACTTATTTCCCATTTCAGTCAATGTCAGTGTTCCCTATATTTGCTTTTTCGGACAATATGCTTAAAAAGCTTTCAGGTATACAAAAATTTTAAGAAGCAAGCATAATTTTAGATGGGTAAATAAATGGAACTGTAATTGAGAATTTTCTCATCTCTAGTTAAATACTACAGCAATAAACATAGTGTAAAAAAATCCAGTTATTTCTCCCTTGAATAAACAAAAACACTTTTCTTATAATCAAAGGAAATCAAGCTATTTTTAGCAGTCACATTTATTTATTTTTGACTACTGGGCTGTGCCACTTCCTAGAATTTGAGCTTCACAACCATATTCTATGCTTGACTTCTTTTAAGGGTCTCAGTTCATTCATATTCAGATTTCACATAACCTCTGTCCAGGACTGCTTTTTTGATGTTTTGAGTGTTCTTTTCAAAGATATAACAAGGCCACAGAAGAGGAATAATTTTAAAAAACCCAAAGCCAAACAAAAAAACAACCCTCCTCCAAACCCCAACAGTTATTCGGGAGAATATTTATCTCTGAGTTGTATCCACTGTGGGTACAATGCCAAATTTCACCATCTTATTTACTCAAAATTAGGATGACACTCATGATGTAAGTGAAAGTTGTAATGTGTAGCATATTTTGTGTGTCCTAGCTCCTTACATTGATAAAGAATAGAATATTAAAAATGTCAGTTTTGAAGATAGTTTTTTCTCCAGACTTTTTCTGTGACCACTAACCAAGCTGCAGAATTTCTGATTTCTAGCCTGAAGGACATTCTACACTTTAAAGTTTACATTGTGTTAAAACAACCTGACAAAGTAGCAAGGAGCCCTCTGTCCTGTGACCAATACTCCATATTCACAGTGGATCTTTTCTGGAAGGTTTTAAGCTCCTCTTTGTACCTGGTGCTGAAGCAAGGAGATACGTGGCAGCACTACTCTTGTCTGAGAGAAGGGACATAAACCATGGAGCAAGCCTGAGATGCACAAAGTAGAACAGCACTGCCCATGAAAGTATGTCATAGTTGCAGCAAAATGTAAGTTGGCAAGGACCTCTGAAGATTGTCTGGTCTGACCTTGAAAGACAGAAGAAGGGCTAATGTCAAATCTAGACCAGATCGCTCAGGGTATTGTCCCACCAGTTCCTTCAACTTCTCCTTGTTTGCCATGCTCTGTCCCTGTAACTGTCTTGGTAAACCTCTACTGTGCTCTTTTCAGTTTGTCAACAACTCTCTTCTACTAATAAGATGCCCTTAAGAAGGTAACAATTAAAATGCCATACATGGCATATACAATCCCCCCATTCCAAAAACAGATACATAGCTTTTTGCTTTTCAGTTATTCTTCATGCACTGCTCTCTCAGATGGAAGCAATTCTGGCTGAAGGTAATCATTATGTAAAAGTACCTTTCACATTTTATATGAGAAGATGTAAGTGTTTACTTTGTGCCCTGCATTTTGTGCCCTTTAGGTGTTGTATAATTTGACACTCACACAGATATGAATGTTAGATTTTCACAGGCATGCTCTTGGTGGGAAGGCAGGTCAGGAAGACAGCATATATCCCCCAATATGTGGGAAACAGCCAGTTTCAACGTGATGATGCAGCAATGACTGCTATTCTTGCACATGGATTAGTATTCACAGTGTCTGTGCACAATGTACTGGCTGTTTCGGTCTTAAAATTTTGGTATTCCTGCTTCCATGAACCCTCAATACTCTCTGCTGTTATTCTGTATAGCCAATGACTTTGCTCCTTTAGCAAATGCAGGATAACACCGTTTCTCATCTCTAATTCCTCTGGGGAGTGAGGGAACACACAAAGAGACTACTTTAGCTTTTTGCACTGAGCTGAATTCTTTCTCTGCTACAGATCCCTAAACCAGCTTTTAACCAAATATTTCTTGTACAGCAACAGATGAGAAGTATCCAGAAAGACTTACTGAAGAACCTGGAAGATACTAAGGTCGAGCCAAAGCATGGCAGTAACAATGCATTTTCACTGTGTTGTACTCAGGCTCATACTTCATGAACATGCCTTGCTCAAGCTTCAGCTGTCCATCGAATGGTGGTGTTTTAATCCACTGGGTTGTCAGAGGGTGGCAATGTAAGAACACAAAATAAGCACATGGCCAATAAGCGAGCGCTTCTCCAGGCTGGGAGCAGCTGGCTTTCCTGACACAGCCACAGCCTTCCCTTTGTTTACTACCGTCACCGCACTCGGGTTTCTGTGAACACCATGCAAAACAAGACAGGGTGGTCCTGAAGAAACGCTGTGCCTCGTGCGGGACTGTCTCGTACACAGAAAACCTTCCAGACAGAGATAAACACACTCCTCTTATTTACAGTTCAGCCATGCTCATCCCAGACTGAATTTCTTCCAGATCTGCTGGAGGAAATAGAACAGACAGCCTCATGATGTGCTGCTGGGAGCCACTCCTCTGCCATGCTTTTCTGCATCCTGCAGAGCCTGCCTTATCTGCATTAGCAGCCTCCTGACGGGTCTACACAGAGTTGCAGGACTTGCAAGGTGGATGTCTATTACGGCAAAAAAGGACAGAAACTGTCCAAGAGTGCTGGTGATTCCTCTTGATGTCACCTTCTCTTTATCTGCTCATATCTAAAATCCTCTCTCCTTTAATTAACTGCGCAGTCATGTGTGATCACAGTACTCCCAGCCTCCAGGTTTTCCCAGGCAGCAGCTTCCTCCTGGCCCTCATGGTGACAGTGGTCAGGTACCACATTACTTTTCAATAAAACGTTCCCACGGTGAGCTGTGTGACTGCACAAGTGACACGCACTCAAATACTTTGCTTTGTACTAATTTGCCTTGAAGGATTAAAGTACATCTGAATTTACCATGGCAAGGAACCCCTAGGAAAATAAGAACTTTCTGTTGTCCATATATAGAGGTGTAGAAGTTACTAACAATGTACGGGTAGGACAGCCCAAACTGCCATTTTTCCCCAGTAAATAATTGTTAGGTTTGCCTTTCAAAGTAAAAATTAATCTTTTCCCGTCCTGACTCCTGCTGGTAGGGGTCAGAGGCACTTGGTGGCTGAAGGGAGCATATGCAGGGAGCACCTCCAGGGCTGAAATAGGTTTTCTGTCAGAGCCCTGTGCCCTGGCGCAGAGTGGAGGGAGGATGTTCTTTCACAGACTGAAGCAAGAGCAATGTTCGTTTGTGGGTTTTGAGCACCTGTAATTTTGTAAAAATGTTTACTTCACACATGGGAGCATTATGACTCTTATCCTTTTCCCACTAGAACTGGGATTAAGGCTGCAGTTCCTGCTGAGATGAGTCATTATTCATTGTAATATCTCTTTTGGTGGCTGAGAATAAATTTTGTTGTCAAAGTGCTACAGTATCTTCTTCAGAACAAGTGCTGTCCTCTCTGCACTTACAGAAGAACTGAGCCTGCAAGAGGAACGGATCTAGCCCCGTTTTGAGCATGGCACCTTATCTTTTGGGTTTGAGTTGTATATCTTGGACAAACAAGATATGAACATAAATGGAAAGTGTCACAAAATCATTTAATAAATTCATATATTAAAATGTATTCCTTCCTCAGTCATTGTGCTGTCGTCATTCCATGTGTCACATCTAATTCATAGGGTGAGATCTCTTGGAACAGTGACTCATGTTTTCCTTATAAAGCACCATGCACACAAAACTGTATTAATAAAGGAATAATAATGGGATCTGCTTGTCTCTTAGAGACTGGGGCAGAGATAACTGATTCTGTTGCAGAATCAGTAAGGATGTAGTACAGTCTGTGTCTATCTTGGATAAGGCTGGGGACTGATAATGCAAGGAGAGTAAAATACAGAGGCCCATGGATGAAAGCTCAAAGCAATCAAACCTTGAAATAGAAATCAAGAGTCAGGACCCCAAAGAAAAAGCACCACCAATGCAAACAGTTTGCACTATCTCCGGTTGAGATTCTCAATACCACTGGCAAGCAACCATGATCCAGACCACAGTAGGTCTCATGAGATAATGCAATAGGGCTATTCCACTATAAAAGGAGAGGACAGAGAAACAGTTATTTGCCAAAAAAAATTTTTCACTTCTGAATATGGAAATAAATTTATTTCTTTGCTACAGAGTGATCATGCCACATGAATAGTTAACCCTGGATAAAATGTGGGAAGTTTGCAACTCTTATTTCTTGATCCTTCTGCTGGTTATTTGAGGCAGAAGTTATAAATTTATTGATGACGATGTGGGAAAGACTCAGAGTTTGGTACTCCTCAACAATAAAACAGAATTTGAATACTAATCTGTAAGCCGCTTAAACCACAGTCCTCTCTACTATAATGTATACACTACTATAGTATGGTATTAGCATAGTATGTCAGTATTTAATGTTAGAAGCAATAAATACAGAGTGCTTTTAAATAATCAATATGAACAGATTCCAGCCAAACTAGTTCACACATTTTTAATTCTCAAATAATATAATCCTTAGCAGATGCCGATAATTAGGGATATAGACGTGAAAATACAGTAAAAGAATATGCATGGAGTTTGCTAATACTCTCAGTTCTACCATATTAAGGTAATTATATGCTTTAGTTTAGGGTTAGCTTGACAAACTTCTTCATTTCTTCAGTTGATATCAGATATTTATAGCTTAAGCAAAATAGAAAATGACAGGAGAGTGGACAAGCTGTTTACATGAGCTAAAGAAATAATTATCAGATTATTCATGGCACTGTAAGGAGTAGGAATGATAAGCAGCCCAGCTATTGTAATATGATTAGCTAGTGTTAGTTAAGCATTGTGAAGACGGAGAGGACTCTGCAAAGGTTAAGCATTATTATTATCACTGTTAATTCAGAGTGGTGGAAGGCACAGTGAAACCTCCTACCATGTGCTGTGTAAAGCTTGCAAAAACTGAAATTTAGAACTGGGAGATTTACAGATGGGATAAAGAGCATTACCAGCCAATGAGCTCTTTCTGCTTGTTCCTTGCTGAGGTCTGAGTATCTGGTCATTAGAAAAGATACCTCATAGATAGAGGCAGATATATAGAATACATTACAGTAGGAGATACCGATGGGGGTCAAACTGCGTGCCAGGTTGCCTCCCTCCAGTTGCCCTGTGGGTCCTTCAGATCTGTACAAGAAGCAGCAACTCTGAGAGCTACAAGTTGTCACTCGCAGCGTGCTGTGGGCCTGGGAGGCCTTTGAACATAATCCATATGGGCATAATCATCCTGGAAACGTTAAATTTCTTTGGCTGCTTCCTTGTATTTATAGGCATCTTGGTATTTATGCCATGGATTATTGCCTTAGGCAAAATTTCATTTAGGTACTGCGTAAATCAAAAAGTGCTTCCCTTGTGTGGTTTCTTCCATCAATGTATTGTTACATTAATTGAAAATAAGCATTTCTAATTCTAAAGGCAATTCTGGTGTTTTAAAAGCATTACTGAAAGCCAAACGAGCCTGGAAAGCTAAAGAGCCATAACATCTTGCTGTACTAAATACTAGTTCTAATTCTAATCCTAATTCTAATCCAAATCCAAATCCAAATCCTAATACTACTAATGAATAACTTCACAATATTGATTTCTTTTAATTCTGTTTGAAAAACTTTATCAAAATCAATAAATATGTTTGAAATATATGACTCTAGGCAAAATGTGTATCTTAATAAAAAATTATTCTGTCAAGTACAGACACAAAAAACCTAGCGATAATCAAGGCTGGTGAATCTAGACACAGTTAGGAATCAGAGTTGATCTTAAAACATGGGTTCAAATTCAGGTGACAATGCTGCATGACCAGGTCCTCAGTTTATTTTCAACTGGTAAACTTTTATATTTTAAAGTTTCAGGGAACTGTTTTCAAAGAACATGAAGATGCCTATTCCAGCTGAGGTGGAATGCTATGTTCACCTTCCAGACTTACTGTCAATAAGCCAGTGCTAGATGCCCACTGCTAGACGGGCATCAATAGTATTTTGCAGATTCACTACTGGAGAAATTTCCTATCCCAATGTCTTATGAGTCTGGCATGCTGGACAGGACAAGCAAAGAGAAAAAGTCAGATAGAAAGGAGAAAACAATAAAAAGAGGAGTGCTGGAAAGCTGATTTACCATGTGATGTTTGGAGCCCTTTCCAGCTGCTGATGAATCTTACCACTGACTTCAGACCTTTCAGTTCATTGAGAGCTGACATTCATAATAACAGTATTAGAATGTCTCTTATAAGAGCTCTGAGAGAAAATCTGAAGTGATTCAGAGGATGATTCACTCATATTGATAGCAAAATATCAGCACTAGCTAAACATGACAGATACAGTGTGTACAGAGACAGCCAAGACAAGTCTAAATTGGAGTTTTAAGCATGCATTTGTGATTTAGTCATCTGGATAAAAGGCTATGGGCTGTGAGAAACCAATATTAACTGAAGAGCATTGCATTATCTTCAGTATTCCCAAAAGTATTCCCAAAGGTCCCAAAAGGACGTTCGTCCCTTTGAAATTGAGTGTTGTCAATTTTGGGGTGTGATTCAGACTCATAATTTAAAAGATGATCTCTGTCATTATTTTCCAGTTAATTAGTATTATGAGAGCTGAATTTAATTTAACTCAAGCTTCCTCTATGTTACAGAATTTGGCACCTGTACTTCTGCTGATTCATCACCTGTGATGTCAAAATTGAGTTGCAAGAGCACCACAGGTCAAAACATCTGTACCAGCACTGCATGTCCTCACAATTGCACTTTTGTTGGTAAAAGACCATATAGGTCTTTAGACGCTTTTGATGCAATACACTCCTGGATGTGGAAGTAAAATATGACAAGAAAAGCAGTTCACACCACAGACACAGTGGGTGGCATTTTCAACTTGTCCAGGTAGCACAAGTGAGGAATTTAGGACATAAAACAAGGGGAAAATTGTGGGAAATGAACCATATCCTTCCCACTGTGTTATTCTGTCCATTCCCTTACCTCTGTCACACCTGGGGGTCTGAGTGCCTCCAGTCTCTGGTGATACCTGTGTCAATGTGTATGTCACTAGCCTGGTTTTTGAAGGGCGACCCAGTAAAGGAAGATCCTTCTTGGTGGTGAACCATGCCATCAATTTTCAGTCACGGCCCAGGCCTGCAGGTCTATGAAGCTATGATGAAAACTATGGATGAGGAATTGCCTGGCAAGGAAAGAGAGAGTGCTGCAACAAAGGTCTAGGACTTGAAGGTATTTATGAAGCTATTCATTTACCACCTGAATATTATTAAATGATTTTACACATGTGAGGAATCTTGCGTGTATTTGTGCGTCTAAGGCAAAAAAACCCAGAGGTTGCAAAACCTTCATGTATGAAAAGCAACTTTTCTAAGTACAGACAAAAAGATAAGAACACCGCCGGTGAGCCACCAGGTACGTTCCCCTTGCAGAGTCTGTGACTTTGGACAGTGGTGGAAATGGTGCGGTGGGAGGGAGGAAGTGGGAGACCAGGAGGTTCCTAAGCTACAGCGGGACAGTGGCAGGTAGCACAATTGCCCACCAGCTTTGGGAAGCTCAACACAGGACCATAAACAGAGTTTACTGTGATGTTGGAGGGTGGTGGAGTGCATTCCAGTAAAGTACTAAGACCACGTTATTCCTGAAGCTGGACACAGGGATCCTGGTGTGTTTGGATGTCAAGGTTACGTTGCTTGCGTATTTGGATAGACACAACCGTTTTGGTAATTCTACTGAAATCCATTTACTTCTTAATTGGAAATTAGATGGAAGTATTCAAGAGTACCATGAATGTTGAAAGTCTGGACAAACGAAACAATTACATGGAACAAAACAGGGCAAAGTGGGATATTAAAGCGTAGCAGGATGCAGAAAAGCGGTGCTTAGGAATATTCTTTGACACTGTTTACTCTACTGAAGAGATATAACCAAAGAGCACAGAAACTCTTGCAGGTTGTTTCCGCTGTTATTTCCTCAGTGTCGCTGTGTCAGGATGAGTGTAGCTATGAGTTTGGGTACAAAAACTTGTCCTGCCTACTTTTGTTGTTCTGTAACACTGGGCCAAGTTCCCCTTCCTATATAAAGATTATTTCTGGAATCATTTTCTCTCCTATGATCTTTCCCTCTCTTTGTTGTACTGTACCCTCAATAAAAAGAATCCCTCTGCTACAAAAGAAAGCTTCTCTGTTCTTTGGTTTGGGGATTTTCCTTTGTGTGCGTGTGTGTACTTCCCCAGAGATAAACAGGTTTTCCATTGGGTATTCTCTTTAGTTCAACCACTGTTCATCCTCTTGTTAATGACAATTTGCTTGTGCTGTAACTTTTTCCAAAAGGGTGGGGAGAGATGTTGGAAAATCTTCTGATGGATAGCTATGCACTGAAATGTTTAATGACACAGCAATTTCATAACAAGAATCAGGTTTATTTAAATTACCCAATAGACAAATTCCCCAAAATACCAGGTTACACTCATATGGCCTCATCCTGGCTTAGAGAGTAACTCTTCATTCTCTGTTCCCCAAAATGGTCTTTTCAGTTGACAATTTTAGCTATCTTGTTTTAAATAAACATGTTCAGGTGACAATTCATCTGGAAAATATTGAGCCAGTAACACAAAGAACGTCAGCAGAATTGATTTTACCAATTAAAAGAGAGTTTCTAGGAATGCCAAAGATTTGTCTTCTTTGGCACAAAACATGTAATTTCTTGTTTAAATTGGTTTCCCACAAATGAGGATTTTAATGCTGATACATGACTCTGATGGGTAATCAGATAAATATTTTCATTTAGTACAGGCATGGTGCTATATCATTTGAATAATAGTCTTAATGAACAGGCATGTGTAGTTTTGCCAAAAAAAAGTGATGAAAAGTCTCAAGTGTTACATTAAGCTACCATAAATCTAAATTGTATTGTTAAATCCTGAGTCTTTATCTTCTGTGAAAAAAACATGAATGGTTCAGGTCAGAAATACAAGCAAAAATACGGAATTTGAATTCTTGGATGGAATTAAAATGAATGTGAAGACAGATTCCATGTCCCTTTCCATGCTGCTAACATTCAAACATATATCACTTGCCTCATGAGACATGACGTCCCCTTAAAAAGTTCAGTTTGTATACTTAGATCTTCTTTATGGTCTCATGACTGCAATGAACCCTGAAAACATGAGAGCACCTTATTTATTTAGTTCCCAATTCAGAAAACAAACTGAAAAAGCCATGTAAAGAAATTATTATTTTCCCCCACCAGTACTGAATGAATTCCACACTGCTCGTCAGCTCTCCTTGCATTTCCTTTAGCTTGAGAGTGCTTTTGCAGCAGCAGGATACAACTCTGATCCTCCATGAGGTTCTGTGAGCTAAACCCACTGCTGTGCAGTGTTACAAGAGCAGTGAGCTACCAGTGTGGGGTCCACAGACTGCAAAGAAAAAGCATATATGGAACTCCTTGTATTGCTTACATATAGTATATGTTAGATTAACCCACAATGTTGAATCAGTTTTCTTCAAATAAAACAGTTTGTTCAAGGCCCTGTTTTTTTTTTTTTCTTCCTCCTTGAATGCTTAGTTTTTGAAATCATTAGTTTATAATCAGTTTTAAAAAATGCAATGGAAAATAAAAGTCTCAATCTCTTTTCCACATACCATCTTAACAGGCTTTTTCACTCTATGGAAGGAAAATCATCTGAGTGATCATTTCCAGGAATAGGGTGGATAATCTTTTGTCTCTTTACTTCCAGCTCAATCAGTATTTCTCCTGTGCAAAGCATGATACATGCTAAACAACAAAGCATAGCAGGTTGAGACATGTTTTTGCCTATCTCCAGGCAAAAGGGTCAATGATTAATGCAAAATATTTTTAAATGGCACTGAGTGTCCTGCAACAGAAGACCTAGTACCTCACAATTTCTTACTCTTTTATTAAAAAAAAAGCTTAAAAAACGTCAGAAGGTGAGATCCTTAGCATGCAGTTGATGCATCTATGCTCATGTAAGCTATCAAGGAATCTAGCTCAGTTGTAAATCTGATTGAATTCACAAGCCGTGTTGTGATGTTTTCAGCCTAGACAGTTGAGGGACGGGTAAAATAATTATATATTACACAAGAATTTTATAGGATTGAAGATTAAATCAATAGAAGGCAAGATAACTGAAGAACCATACTAGTAAGGTAATGGACTATAATGCTTAATGTCCACAATTTTTCTTTATTAAGACATCTTACATGGTCTTGTGCATTTCTGCATTTCTTAATTCCAAAACAGCTCCCAAAGGATCCATATTTAAAACTTCTCAGGAGCAATAATAATAACACTAAAGTTAAGGTTGAGGCAACAGAGGTAAAATATTGCAGAGGTCACAGTTATTAAGATGCTTCACAGATTCTTGTCATCTTCAGATCACTGTATCCATCACTTCAGAGAAGTAAAACAGAAGCCAAAATGCAGTGACAAATAGAAATAAGATGGCCTTTTTGTACTTGCAGATCTGTTCTGCAACAGATCATCACCAGGTTTAACTTTACGCCATAAAATGGGAAATAAGAGAAATAGATAGCATGAAACTTTATGCAAAGAATTACAGCATCTAGGCACTGGCCTGCATGGGTTTACAGCTTCCCTTGAGAGCCTGAGCACTCTGCCTTCTGCAACATCCTCCCATGCTCAGGCCTTCAGGAAGAAATATTCCTTCCCTCTTCCTTGTGCGTGATGGGTCACAGCTGAGAGTCCCCACAGTTGTATCAAACAGCGACTTGTGGGTGGCAGACCGTGCAAGGTGTTCATTCTCTGGTGGATATAAATAATTCCATAAAAATATCACTATTTCCTTGTGGGGACTGAAATATCCAAGAGAACAGATGTTACACTCTTTGTTATAAAGCTTTTAAGGAAAACAGAGAAAGTCTTGAAAAGCTTAGCAAGGCTCTGGTGGCACAAGTTCAAACAATTTTACTGGAATTCAGGTAGAAAAACCTCCGTGCTTTGCTTTGAAACAGTACTGGGAGTAAAGATAAATTCCCATTCACATTATATGTGAATCTATGTTAAATATGACTCCACCTCCTGCTATTTTCACATATTATTTTCCTCATTAAGATGACGGCGACTTACGCAAGGAGCTTTCATAGTCTGTATATCAGCTAGCTCTGTAAATACAACATAATTTACATTGAGGTGCTAAGATGAACTCGAACACCATGAAAAGCAGAGCTGCCAGGGTAGGTTACTTTTGAGTGCCTGTCCCCCATGTGAAAAGCCTGACTCCCAAGGCATTCTGCATGAGAAGCAATCACTGTGCTGAGAAAAATGATCAAGACTTGTAAGAACTCTAAAAGCTTCTGAAAAAAATCTGGTTTTGTAATCAGTTGTCTCTTAAACTGTGGGTGGCAGCAGTGTCCAGGCAGACGGAATTTTTGGAAGCCTCCCCCAGGGCCCTGACCTCCACTGAATGTTTCTGGAGGAGGTAGCATTAATTGCTGCCCCAAGACTGGAAGGCTGAGCTCACAATAGGCAAACACATTAGTTTGTAGATGAAGGATTAAGTCAGGAAACCTTGCTAATAACCTAGTTCAGTAGCTCCATAATCACCACAGTATGATGGTGAGTAATTTGCAGTGTTCGTAAGTGTGAGTTCAGTGGCCCTCTAATTGACTCAGTTTCCTATTCTGGATCGCTGTGCTGATACTTGGAATCATTCTGTAAGATGATCTTTAAATAATGCTCCATGTGTCACGGCACATGTGGCATTCCCGACTTCCACTTCTAGCTTTCCTCATTTGGATGATTTATGGGCTTGTGTAAATCAGTCTTGAACATAAGTGGGTGCCTGTTCCTTTGCTGATTCATACTCCCTCCATTGTAAGCAAAGTTATGCCCTCGGACAGTCCCGATTATTCACAGGCTTTGCCCGCCTTGAATCTGAATTTGCAGGAGAGACTGTGGTTCGCAGAGACGTCCAGCTCTAACTGCTTCTTTTATATTTTGCTGCCTGAAAAGTGAGTTTAATATTTTCGGAATAAGCAGGTGTACAAAGCACGACTTCTGTGGCAGAATCAGCATTCTCACTGTCCTCCTGGTAAATAATTGCATGACAACTGGGGGAAGTAGAAATGAGCTGGAAGTTATGATGTCTCCGATTCATCCACTCCAACACAATAAGTGCAAAAAGACTTGAACGTCACCTGTAAAAATTCAAGTTCTGTTTAACTATGCTTTCACATGATGTTTTCTAATAATGATTAAAACACGCTGACAATGACATTTTTGCAAGGGCATTATGAAAGGACAAAGCAGTATATGAAACAAATATTTCATAGTGAACGCTAAATTCCTGCACTTGTAATGAACCCAGCACACAATGAATGATCCACAAAGTACACTATGCTTTCCAGATATAAAATGTAAATAGATCTTTAAAAAGTGCTTGGGGTTTTCAAACCTTGTGAGGGGAATTCCCTCATTAGCTTTGGAAATCTCAACAAACATGTTTGAATCAGGCAGTCTAATCCAAACAGTCAGGCTTCGCTGTGTTTCTCCCCAGACTTACAGCAGAGCTGGCTACGACACAGGAGGATGAGATGGTTTACTCATGATTTTTCTGTGAATCAACTCCTGTCCTTTATTGGAACTTTGACCTTTTACTTCTAAGACTTGGTGAAATCATCAGACTTCTCAACCTTCTCAGAAGAGCACAAGAATGAATAATAGTGTAAAATCAGCTTAATGAACTTGAGTAACAGGCCTATTTTGCAAAAGCACTATTACCTAAAAATGAGAAACGTAAAGCCAACTGCAAACTAGACCATGAAAGTTTCTTTCCTGCTCTGCTGGAAGTAGTCAAAGTGATCTGAACAGGGAAAAGGAACGAACTAAACTGCACTTACTACTCCTCATGCGTGGAAGGCTGGGATTTTTCAGAAATGCACTATATGAGTCATACTCTTCTCACGCGGTGTTCAATGTAAAAATGCCCATTGACAGCAGTGGGAACAGTGTGAAATTCTACCCTACAATTTATTGATATGATCTCCCTGCAAAGAACAGAACAAAGACCCAGCTCCCATGCCAGACAATTCACAGCCTAGACATAGTGAACGGAGGGTGAGATTTGCAAAGGAGAATGATGAGAGGCAGTGCAAAGACTGTAGTAATGAAATATTGCAGTGTCTCACTCGTGGCATATTCACACCTTGTGAGGCTTTCAAGTGTTTCGATTTTAGTGTCATTTCACTTCTTTGCCCCGATCAGTGGATGGAGAGAGTTGTGCGTCACTATTTTGAGAAGAAATATAGTTTCTACACAGTGAAATAATTTCAACTAATATTTGATCAATGGGGAATTCAGCACTGGACTGACAGCAGGTCTCAAATCCCACACCCCTCCTCTAAGCTCAACCTATGGAAGCGTGACTTTCAAACCCTGTATTAAACCTACAGTCCATAATTTATCCAAAAGTCCTGGTTAAAGACTTGCAAAACAAAAGCCAATAAAGTAATATTGATTATCAGAGAGAAATAATGTAAAGAAAAGCTAATAAAAGGTTTAAAGCTATCAAAGAACACAAAAATGTCTCCTATTTATACAGAACTTTAAAGGAGGCACTGGGAAGTGTCTATCAGGAGCATTGCATGAAAATATGTGGTAAATGTCCTGCCATTTAGGAGTCAGTCGGTAAACACCTCTCAAAAGAAGATGCTATAATTCAGGACTTCTTAGCCTAGCCTAGCCTAGCCTACTTTAAGGTAGGCTGTGGACTGCTCTTTGAACACACAGAACTGTCTCTGAACATCTGTTTTAGCTCATTTACAAATAATTTAGTTCAGCTCTTCAACTATGCACTTTAAAGGTCATATATTTACTTGTGTATAGAGAGTTAGCTCCATTCATTTTCATGAATGTTAGGTGACTTGCACTAACTGAGAACTGGGCCTAACCATAATACTCCAAACTAGCTCTTAACTCCTTGTGATGGTAGGTTGTAGCAAAAGTCTTACAAGCAAATGCTTAGCTGCAATCTACTGAGGATAGCAGGTTTAGGCTCGTCATGGAGAGACAATTTAAGTCTTGACAATGGAGACCGTACAGTAACCAGATTCTGATAGTTAATAATACTGCTTTTTCCCCATCTTCCTTTGAGGACAGGTGTTTTCACCTATATCCAAAAAAAATCCGATCAATAACAAGTTAATGTGTCATTTTCCATCAGTTATGAAGACACATTGATTAGTCTTCACCAACTCAAAACTCAAAACTTGAAAATGCATGATAGAAAAAAAATGTAAAATTCTTTTGCTTGCTTTGAGAGCTTTGTAATACCTATGGTGATACAATGTCAGAGAAGAAAAGGCTCTTTATTTGATAGTTTTGTCAATGGGATGGCTAACACACTAACGAGTGAGCCAGATGTGAGATAACTGGAATAATCTTCAAAAAAAAAAAAAAGAATAATTTTGGAGACTGTTTCTACCTTCAGTAGTATTTTTTATTTATTTATGAGACAGGTAATTAAGAAAATAATTTCTCACTATTTTGCTCTCTCCCTCTATACTTTTTTTTTCTCATAATTTTTACTCTTGCTATGGGTAATTCTTGTGGCAACATAAACAAACCTGCAGTTTTCTTTTTGCTTGTGCCTGAATAAAGAATGTAACATGTAAAAATGCATCTTTCTTATGTGATGCCTTTGGTCTGTAAAGGGTTACACGTCTGGGAGTGCAGAGCTTAAAGGGTTTGCCAACATCTCATCATTCCCAATTAGTCAGAAAAAATGGCGTAACTGTGGCTTAATTAAATTTATGAACCAAAGAAACTTCCTCATGCCTTTGCCTATGTTCTTTGTGGAAGTAAAATGCCCTTTTAAGAATAGCACATAAAACATATTTGTAAAAAGTGGGGTTTTATTTTCTATCTTTTATATGTTGCATCACCGTTAATTTAGTCTCTAATCAAAAACATTGAGAGATGTGGAAGAAGCTGTGCCCAGCAAGCAGTCTGCACTCTCACCTAGAATCACCCGATACTGGTCGTGGGGACCTGCCCACTTGCTGGAGCAGATGATGCCTGACTCAGTGTGCCCGAGGAAGACAATAAAAATATTTAGATCTCTTCCAGTATGTTGGGGGGAGGTGGAGAACAATGCCTTCCTGACCACAGATTTGGCAATCAGTTCACTCTGTACATGTGAGTAAAGAATTGCTGTATTTACAAACAGCTCATTTATACCCAGAGGTACTGTTTGCGTCCCAGTAATTTTCCATTCCCATTTGCCCCTTTTGTGTTAATTTTAGTGATTCAGTCCCTTTACTTCTATGGGCAGAGAATCTGAAGCCTTCACCTAGTCTCTAAGGACTTGATATCCTCAAGCACTCAGGTAGCAGCAGTTGCACTGCGGGTGGTACTTCGGTCACCTAAGTGCAGTCATTTAAAAAGGAAATCTCACAAACTCAGATTATTGTCACTGGAGAAAGTCTAAGAAAGATAGACGCAGATGAATCCAAAGGGAAACTCACTCCTTTCTGAGGTTTTAGGAGACGTATAACAACTTGCCCCCTCAAGATTCCTGTCTCCCACTTCTGTCCGTATTGCAATTATTTATTCAGACTAGATGCTTGATTTTTCTGATGGCTAATGTTGACTGGATGAATCCCATCCTCTTTCTTATCTCCCTAATGCTGGTGGAGTCAATGTGCCTAATCAGAGTGGCTGATGATCCATCCTGACTGAACAGTGAGTTAGCACGTTTAGTCACTTCTCTCTCCTGGTACACAGAAATTATTAAACATTCAAATGCCAGTCTATGGAGAATGGGGCCCAAAATTCAGAAGGGACAGCAGCTGATCCAAAGATAAAATCAATCTTGGAATGGAGCAAATTCTGCTTCTTGGCCCCCCTAGTGTAAACCCAGAATAATTCCCTTAACGGTAAGGTAAACCAGAAAGGACTTTGGATCAATGTACTTTGCTGGTATTGTTTACATTGCTAGGAGTGACCATATTTTCCTGTTCTTTTCTTGTTTGTTTGTTTTACAATAAAAATCTTTTTACCTTCTCTTCATGTTTTCCGATTTAGCTAAGGGAATGAGACAACTATGTTTATTCAGATGGATTTTAAGAAAAAAATATTGGAAAAAAGTCAACATTAAGAATACAAACCAAGACATATGGTGCATTTCTCATTAATGATTTAAGATATACATTTGCTAAGAAAGTGGGAGGATTGACTTCTATCTAGTAATTTATAGTTAATTGCACATGCTAAAACGCTGCTTACATTAATGAAACATAAAGTCCTTTTTCTTTGTCACTATGTATCCTTCATTTATTGTGCATAGTGTTTTTAAAGGGACTCACTGTGTCCTCAGGAAATGATATGCTGAGATTTTACCTTCCAGAAAAAAGATGATTAAAAGTACCATCAACATAAGAAAATTCTTCCACCCTCATCTGAGCAAATTATGTTGCCGATGGTATTTACAAAATATCTGTGGCAAGTACAGTGTGTCTGTGCTAAAGCCAATGAAGCATACAATGAGCAGGACACAGTCACATGAGGCTTGAAATCATTCCAGTTTGTACTCTGGAATTTATTTATTTTTTTTTTAAACTCAGATGATTGCAGTGACCAACATGTGATTCGAAACGAGGATCACTCAGGTCAGGCCTGCAGAAGCTAGTGGCAGAATGCCTGAAAGCAGTTCAGACCAGGAATGTTTGTGTGTGGTGGTTCAGAGAGCGTCACATGCAGCTAGATATAATTTTTGAGCGAGTGCCAGTGCAGCTGGGGCTGTTTCATGCTGACAAACTAACAGGGTGTTCTGTTGAATGGTAAACGCTCCTGAGATAACACTTGAAATCTGAATACCCCTTGTGCCGACAGGAGGGTGGCTGTACCCTTCTCTCAGTTGTTTCCAGAGGCACCTTCCCAGGTGTGGGTCTCTCCTGTGCACCTCTCAGGGCACAGCTCAGTTTCACAAACAACATGCGAAGAACTTCCTTGTACTACTTAAATACATGGCGTATGTACATACATCATGTTAATAGATTATACTAATGTCGTTAACTAGTCAAATAAACAACATTTTTAAAAAATAAAGTCACAATGACATAGCAATTATGGAAAGATGGGTCCTTAGGAGCTCTGCTGTTACTCTGTGTACATGCATTAGACCGTAGCTAAGCCCGGGTCGAGTTCCCTGTGTGTACTAACTGCACGTTACGCTCGCTCTGCCTGGGTTTTGTGCACCACTGCTGATCCACTGCTCTCTTATTCCCTGTGTTGCACAGACAACTGTAGCTTTAACATAGCTTTCCAGGGAGGAGTGCTGAAGCTTTTATCAGAGATGAACCACCAGCTGTGTCCCCTGACACACGGCAAGTGCAGAAACACAGTACAAATACAACACAGTAGAAATACAGAAATACAGTAACGTGGGAACAGCTTTGGTGTTTGGATGCCCCCAACTGAATTGGCGACAGAGATGTCTTAAACCACCTCTGTCTTTCTGATTCATCTTATCCAAACTATTTGGGGTGTTTCCTGAAAATAGCAGTTGAAAGCCATTGAAACCATTTCTCTAGCAACAGTGGCTTTTTTCTTTTCAGAGGTAAACTCTGCTGTCCCATCAAATGCCAAGGGTGAAAAATCCTCACCCACATATATGATAGAAAAAGCACTCAAGCCTAGCATTTAATATAATTATTTAATAGCTCCCCCGCATTAGTCAGACCTTGGATTTAGGAAGGTTGTTAGTATTTAAAATTAAGTTGCAGCATCCTTGTCATTAACTTGTCCTTCTGAAGGAAGCCACACTGTATGGAACATATAAATAAACACAACTTACGCTGGAATATTTAAGGAAGTGGGGCTGAAGCACAGATGTGCCAACACCCTCACCTTTCTGAGAAATACTTGCAAAAAGCAAATAGTCATAGGCCAAAAAGATGATGATATGAAGGTAAAGACAGATCCTCGAGCTATGCAACAGTTCAGTACAGTAGTGCTGCATGCCAGATGGCAAGCAGGCAGATTCTCTGTGAGATGGGCTGCCTGCTCCTGCTGGGGCATCTGAGAGGACAGAGAGCCATGACACCAATAAGTAGCAGTATAAGCAGATGAACACTGGCTCCTACTACTCATATGGGACTACATTTACAGAAAACTAAAATCATTAGGAAAGTAATTACAGAGGCTGGCAGCCTGCCTTTGTATGAGGCTGTGACAGACGTGTCTCACACAGTGTACTCCACTTGAGTAAGTTATCGCTCATAATGAACCTTACTTACACTGCTATTCCTTCTCCTTCACTTAACTCATTTACGTAACTCATGTGCTGGGATGACGCTGTGACCAAGAGCAAAGTCAGTGGATAGTTCATCTTCGAACTGGCAGCAGTTTTCTTTCTCTAATATTATTGTGCTGCATCTTTCCTCTCCTAGCCTTCTGTTTCAACACATGCAAAGGAAGAGGGGTGAACTGCATGAGGTGCACTCAGATTCCATGGAAATATCAAGGGCTTAGATGCCTCACCTTGAAGCACAAGATGGGAAAGGTGTATTTCGCTTTAGCAGAAATTCACCGGCAATATTTCCTCTTATCTAGTTAACTAGAGCATTCTTGATGAAGAAACAAGAACAACTTCAATTTCTTAATAAATCCTGATGTGTGTAAGGCTTGAAACAAGTTAAAGGAAAGAGATAAACAGCAAAAACTATGATACACTGGATCTGTTCAGCAGTGTTGCATAGCAGCTCTATGACGTTACTGCTGGACTCTTCACGTTTGGCAGGAGTGAAGAAGTTAATTGACAATATGCTACTGTAGCCATGTTTGTATTGTGTTCACAGGGTTATGTTCACTCTAGTGGCTAATTTACTAGAATGGCTGTTTTTTATGAAAAATCTAGTGTAACTTGTCAGCCATAGTTATTGAGCCAAACTTTTCCACCACTGCTTGGTCACAAAGAAGGAAAACAGCGAAGAAATGTGACAACATGAGCAAATACTGAGTGTTTGAATGTTGGTAACAAAAGCCTTTTTGTCACTGATTGGAAAAACTGGTTTTCTAGACTTTAATAAGCAGGCAGTTCTAATTGATAGGAGTAGTTTCAGTATTTTTTTCAATACTGTGGGTAGTTGATAATTAAAACTTACTGGCTGGAGTTAACGTATTTTCATAAGTCATCCATGGGTAGCATCTGGCATGTGGAACTTGAAGAAAGCTTGATTTTAAAGTATCTGAGATTCATATTAATTATCCTTTGCTGGTTATATTTACCTGTATATTTATCATAGTTTTGCAAAGAAGCTAGGGAACTTCATGTTGAAATGAGATGGTCACTGATTTGTACACACATTTGTCTGGCTTATACTGACAATTGCTATTTTTAAAACTACATTTTGACAGCAAGACATTTTTTGAAAACAGTGAGGAATAAAATTGTTCTTGAAGTTTTGTCCCTGGAACTGAAGTCAAACTAAGTTGTTTCTCCAGTTTCAAAGACATGAACGTTCAGGAGGACATGCTGGATACTCTATCTGACTGGAGCATTTTGCCAACTATCTCTTGGTAGAGATGAAACTATGGGAAGAATATGCACCTAGCATGATTTGGCCCTGAAATGGCGTGAAGAACCAACAACGGGGCCATGACAACCAGTGCAACTCTTTCCAACAAGGGCACTGTGTTAATGGCATACCTTTCATGAAGGGTTTTCAAAGTGCTTTCTACAAATTCATTAACTGAGCCACTCATCATTTAGCACGATTAGGTTAGGCTGCGGTCACTTTTTGAATACTGAAATACAGCTGCCGTGGTGATAGCATAGGAGAAATGCATGAGGCCTTGATCCTGTCCCACTGAAGATGCTGGGAATTTGCAATTGCATTCTCCTGGAAGTGGCTCAGATCCAGGGGCTGCCTGTAACCTTCACAACAGCCTCAGATCTTAGAGTCTGCTCTCAGCTGTAGGAAAAGAGGGTAAGACTTACTGAATTGGCATTTTTCCAGAAATGAAGATTTTTTTCATTTCTCCTGGTGAAAAATAAAGTGCCTAGACATTGGCTGCAATTGGTCACAACCTCCACTTTATACTCCCTTTGAGAATTAGCAGTTACATGCCTTCTACAAATACAAAGCATATATAGCTGTTCCTAGAAACCACTACCAGTGAGTTCCTCCTTGGGAAGTATCAAGAAAGCATTTACCTAATCCAAACTTTATCCGCAAGAACTGATAGGATCATGACAGAATTTGCTGCATTTGCAGGTTTACGAACTTACAAGTAAAATCTTGTTATTATAAGTCATCCTGATTTTTTTTTCCTGAATAAGAGTAATGAAGATAGACAAAATATACAGTAGTTTTCTTAAGGTCAGGGGAGATTTGCTAAAATGCATAAATCATTGCTTTTTCTATGCAAGCTGATCAACAGCACAATTCTGGTCAAAATGTCTAAATGACAGTTCTGATATGTATTATCCCAACGGCAAAGCATGGCTGGACAAAGTTTTCCTCCAGGAAGAGAGTTGTCTCGTTTGGTTGATTTCAATTAACAACTTCCTTGAAACGTTGTTGACCTTTCTGGCATAGTACACTTTCAAATGAAACGCAGGATGCCAGTCTAATCCACTCAGCTCTAGAACAGTTTAACCAATATCCGTAGGGCACACATCCTGTGACTTGATTTAATCTTATGATCAGGGGAGTGTCACTTGATGTGTTAGGTGTTGAAGACTTAGGAGGCCCTTGACCTTTTTCACAACTATAAGGCTTCCTTGTTCTCAGAACAAAGAGAGTGATGATGAAAAGTGATTTTTTGGGGCATTTTTTTCATTTAAAGAACACAAAGCACATGAGAACTAGAAATGATTAATCTCATAGAAAAACATATTTTTAAATTTAGGATTTTGAGAAGTCTTTTTTCAAAATGAACTTGATGATATTCCAGAAGCAAACAGTTATTGATCACTGCTGTATTTCATTCAAGTAACCATAGTTGCATAGTGCGCTGACCATTTCCATAACTGCTACAGAGAATTGTTGCTACTTGTCACAATTTCTGATATTCAAAGGGGCTAACTGCTCTCCGGGAGTAATATTTTCTCTGATGTTACTATATAAATAATATAGTAACATAATAATATTAGTATTTTTTTTCATTCAGCCAATGTAAGTGGTGAATTTCTTGCAAATTTCTAAGCCTTTAATTTGACATATCTGGTAACATAAAAATAATGTGATGTTTGTAATGATTAAGTAGACAGATCTCACAATCTGTGTGATTCTGACAAGCATTGTGTTAAGCATAAATGTGTGGGCATATTTCTCTGCATAGGTACCTCCACATAAACAAAATGTTTCAGCCATTGTTCAGAAATTGAACCTAAATCTGGGCAACTCTCTATGCCATTGGCTTTCCTCAATGCAACACTTACTCTATCATCTGGAAATTTGAGCTATTGGGAAAAACAAATCAATGAACAAGATTAAAAATGCCATCTTCTTCTGTGTCTTGGTTTCTTACTCTAAGATTCAAAGTAGATGCTTGAAGAAGCACTGTATTATGGACCATCACTGAAGTCAGTGAGTGTTTGTCTCAGGAAGCACAGACCTTCTCCTAGGTTCCAGAACGACTGGGACACAAAGACCTGTACCTTCTGAGTTTCAGAAACAGAGATTGAGGATTAGGGCCCTTCTCTCCCTCAAACCCTTGTAAAGACCAGGAACGTATGCTTCTTTAGTCTGTTTCAGTCTCAACAGTTACTGTGAGTGTTGTATTTTTAGCCTAAGAAATTAGGTTTATGGGATGACATCATTAATGACTCTATCAACCACTTTCAACCAATTTCAAGAGTCGAGTCATGTCTTGGAGACTTTAATTGCTATTACAGGTTTGAGCAATGTATGACCCACGGCAAAGGCATGGATGGAACAAAGCTGAAGAGACCCATCAAGAAGGGCTGAGTTGCACAACTCTGGTATGGCAAAGTAAGAGGTAAAGGCTGAACTACCTGTTTAACTTTAACATAGAGACTTTTAACTACAAAGCTGATATCTTTAAATATTTTATTTGTCAAACTTTAATTTTGATGAAATTATTTCAGATTTTAAGGGTCAAGATTTTAGGTTTTTTCTCACATTTATTTACAGACGCTGTTTCACTGCTGATAAAAATGCATAGTGATCTGACTTTACTGATTAACCTAAAACATAAAAGTAAGGATTCTTGGAAAAATCTTCCTGTAAAAGACTCTATGTACAGCTGCTTTGTCATTTTAATGGTGGTCAGGTACCTCAGAAAACTTAGACTGTTTCCAGGCTTCGTTATAATACTGAGTCTGCTTGTAATAGACCTTGTAATGATTTACTCATTCACTCACTCATTCATTCATTTATTCATTCATTCATTCATCTACTGAGACGACAGTAGTGGTGTGGCTTGGACTGCACTTGTTCTAGTGGCAGCATATAATCTGACTGATTAAAGAAAGTTATTCAGCTTTCTTAGGCACCTTTTGGGAAGTCTTTCAATTTCTGTATTATTTTGAGATCTGTACCTGCAATCTGAACTCCTACTGATGTTAGGAGGCATTCAGCATTCTGAAAGAGGTTATGTTATAGACTGTTTTTTTTTTAATATATTCTCAAAAGGTCAAATCTTATTTCTCCCAAAGGCCAATTTCAGATTTTGCATGGTTTTGCTTAGGAAATAACTATCTCTTCTGTATACATATGGAGGTATTCTTACATTTGAGAAGCCAAGGTATAGCTATATCCTGCATTAATATGTTTACCTTCGGCTGCCAAGCCAAGTCTCATAGTTCAGTTTTGGTGTTATTTCTGGCTATGTCTAACTATGTCTGATCAGTGCCATACAGAGACTTGACACAAGAAAGAATCCCAGAAGATGTACATTGGCATAGTTTTATGGCCTTTGTCAGCATTTGTGCTGATACAGCTACATGGCTTCCAATTTGAGTCTGAGCTTGTGTAGCACTAGCTAGGGTATCTTCTCACGTCCCAGCATAGTGCAATGTAAATATAACCCTTTCGCTTCTGACATGTCTGTACTTAGGCTCAGCACAAACACATTACACAAACAATCTTAATAATAATAAAATTATTAAAAAGTCCCATTCAGAAAGCAGACATTAAGATACAATTACATGACAGAATTTAACTCACTCATGCAATCCTTCAGCAAGTGTGAACGATGCTCTGTATTTCATTAAGCAATCACCATAGTATTTCGTAAGGTCATTGCCCCACTCGTTTTCTGACAAACAGACATCTGGGGAACTTGAGGGGACAGAAAGTGTTCATTGTAATCAAAATCTTCAGAGAATATTGCTGTTAGATTGCAAGACTTCACTGAATGGAGATTTTGTAATTACACAATGCAGATCAGATAGGGTTGGCAGTTTATTGGATAGGAAAAAGTATGCTATTGCAGACAATCATACCGTGTCTAGGACTCTGCTCAGAGGTATGGCCTTTCAGTAAAGGGATTTAAAGAATTTTTAAAGATAAGCAGACATTTTTGCATTTTTCTCTATTTTTTTGGTTTTGAAATAGTTGAACGATATTAGCTGAAATTAAAAAAAAAAATAGTCCGAGGAGAAAATTTTCCTAGTAATTTTGGGAAATCTACACAAAATTAAACCATGACAGCTTAGAGTATAAACTTTTGGACAATCTTATTACCTAAAACAGCAATGTGATGAAATTGTGACTGTTTGATTGCGTATGTATAGAATTCTTGTTTTCTAAAAATGCTATCATAAGTGGTTTAACAATGCTATTCAAAAATATGCATGTTATATGTAGGGTTGTGAAGAAATCTTCCCAGTTTGTTACATTTTCTGGTATGTTTTGTGTAATAACACTTTTTGTTCCATTAATAGTTTTGCAGGAACAAGTTGTTTTACATGGCAATTTCTTAGTGGTTTCCTCAAATGTTAGGCACGTCACCCTTCTGAGTGTCCCCACTGAGGTCTGCTTGCTGCTGTTACAGGATTGCAACAAAACTGAGTTGCAACAACTTCAATTTCTCCTTTGACACACAACTGCTCATTTGCTTTGAGATACATGCACTTAATACAATTTTTTGGTTTTTTTTTTTTTATTTTTCTCTAGGGGAGGTGGGGTTTTTTGCTGGTGAAAACTGTGTTTGACCTTTAGAGTAGGAACTCACAAACCTGTGTTGGCTAGAGGCCAGAGCTCTTGGTCTAGAACAGAGGGCAGATGCCAGGCTGCTGGTGGAAAGGAAATGACATGATCACGCTACCACCTGTTTCCAAAGAAAGAGCTGTGCTGGCTGCCGAATTGCTTGTTCTCCAGGTCACCTTGTTGTAGCAGGGCCAAATCATGCTGGGTGCTGAGCTCACTGGTTTTCCAGCACCCTGGGTGTCTTGGGTAGAGCCTGCCTTGGGCTGGCCAAACAATTGACACTGGCTGTTGGAATTATGATGCAATCTATTAAGAATAGTAACTTGAAAATGTCAGGAAAAGTTTTTTTACTCCTTTTATATATAGATGTCAGTGATGACAAAGGGAAAGAAGTCAGTGATTTCAAGGAGAGTGTCAAGTAGTTGTCCTAAACCAGAAACCTATTTCAACAAGCTGAATACACTTTTTGCTTGTACAACAACAATTTTTAAGACTGGGATTTATTGCACGAGTTCAGGTCAACCCTGTATCATGAGTGCACTGAAATGAAACCCGCAGCACAGGTGAAGCGCAGTTTCTACATACACATCTGATGTGTCTGACTAGGAATGCAGTAGGTACATTAGGCTTAATTTGCCAAGCCAACAGCATTTCCTGTGAGCTCCTTTCCATGAGGCTGGGAACAAACTCTGGCTTTTGTGCCCATCTCTTGTGATAGCTTTATCAGAAAACCAGCTGAGGAAGAAAGAATGGGCCCTGATTTGTGGTTTTAATATTAAAAATGAGTATTAAGATTGCACCACACAGTTCCAAAGTGGGAAAGTCTAAAGGTCTTGAGGTAAATCTGCCCTTTGTTGCATCTGCATTGGGAACATGAGGAATTCCCCAAAACACTGCACTAACACTGCAGAAACATGCAGTGCTGGCGGGATGCAGCTGGTGGAACAGAAGAGCTACCACTGTGGTGCCAGCTGCACCTTGCACCTTTTCTAACCCTGCATGAAGCTCAGCTATCCAGATTCTTCTTGCAATGCCAGTAGCTGGTCTTGTTTGCAATACTTAGTTACTGACAATTTTGCTGCTAATGTTTGGCCAGAGCTTGTAGTCCAGCAAAAGCAGGAGATCTCCCCAAAAGTGTCAGAAATAAGGCTGCTTGACTTGAAGGCTTCTCCTCAAATGAAATATTTCATACTAAAGCAGAATGAAATAACATTACTTGCACATCACCGGCTTCCCCCCTCCATGACGTACACACATACACACTTTTTGACTCAGCAACCACATTGAAAAAGATCCATTATTTCTGCACCTCTAGAATGCAGACCAAGACCCACACAGGACTCGGGGTGCATCCACGTGTGCACTGCAGGCAGACACAAGCAACCTCTGTCCACACTCTTAAGCTCACAAAAAGCCCATGTGACTACAGTTTAGTGAGTCACTGAACCTCAGCTAACATGCTCTGCTGAGACGAGCAAACACATATTCTAACTTCAGGGTAAAACATTTAAAAATGTGTTTACTGCTGTCACATTTCTTGGTATCTAAACAAGTATTTATCAGTAACATTTTGTGGTAGCATCTAGAGGCCTTTGGCTCCTGCTGTGTTAAGTAGAAAACAAAAATATGAGAAAAACATGGTTCCTACCCTTCACAGTTTCTGATCTAGCAAAAGGTAGAGACAGTCAGCAGGTAGAAAGGACAAACTAAGCTGTCATATTACACCAAGGTCACCTTTAGTTTCAGCAAAATGGTGCCTGCCTACCCCATCATCTTCCTGCATCTTCTTTGGGATGATGCAAAAGAAATTTTTTCAGGGATTAAAGCTATACATTGATGTGGCTAGACAAAGCATTAAGAACAACACTCCCTTTTTGGCCTTGGTAATTAAAACTTATTCATACTCACTTTAACATAGCCTTAGTGGAATTGGAAAGTAAAATTTAACCTGTATGTGCACTTGCAAAACATTAGAGCAGATTGTGGAAACTGCATCTTCAAAGCTTTTCTGAAGCAGAGCTAGCCTTTCCCCTTCATGCCTTAGTCTCTTGTTACACATATGCTATGTTACATATTAACTGGAGTTGTGGGTAATTATGGAAATCTGCTATCCTCTGGGGCAAAAGAGCGGCTGTTTCTGGGAGATGATGCCTGAAGCTACTCATAGAGGGCATTACTACCCAGTGAGAGTATTTTTTTTTCAAACTGATGAGTAGTCTTATGCTTACAAGCTAAATTATCTCTGTAAATCAAGTAAACGGTGTTTTTAGATGTATAACTCTCAACAACAAGAAAGGGCTAGATAATTCCAAATGGCCAGCGCTCAATGCTTTCTCAAAACGGCTCTGTCAGTGAGGTCCTTGAAAAGCCCCAGACAATCAAATCACAAGTTAATTAAAAAAAATCCACCTAATTGAACATACATTTTATTACATCTTTTAAAATAAAGGCAGCAGTAAATGATCATATGCTCCAAAGTTGCTTGGATATTACCGGGATAAGCTCCTGCATATTTATCAGCAACACTTACTTCTCCAGTGCCCTCTAATCCTGAGCAGACATTTACTTTATTACTCTCTTTTTAGAGCTCGTGGCAGCATGGCACAGCTGCTCCACTTGCCTTCCAGGCAGCTTAATACTAGCTGGTTTTGGGAGTTATCACCAGGGGAGGCATTCCTGAGTAATGATGTCAGGACTGAGTCTGAGGGAAATCCTTGCTCAGAAGTAAATCTGATGTAGCCTTCAATTCTATACCTAATTCTGTCTACAAATCTTGTTATTTATCCCTTGATACCGAGTATTACATTGTTTTTAGCTGCCTCAGGATTAAGCTGAGTAGATTTTCAAGAGTGGGCAATAGAGCTGATTTGAAACAAAAGTTCTATTTTGCTTTTGTTTTGTGGAGGTGGCCAGTGAAGGAGCTTTTTTCTTCTTCCTTTTTTATAATTTAATTATTTTGAAATGGAAATTTCACAATAAGAGTCATCATGCACTGGAACATGTTGTCCGGAGAGGCTGTACAATCTCTATCCTTGGAATTTTTTAAAAAAATCCACTGGACATAGCTCTGAATAACCTGTTTGAAGCTTTGAAATTAGCTTTGTTTTGAGCAAGACCAGGACTAGAGGACCTCCAGAGGTCTTCTCCAAAAAAAAAGCATCCAGTGATTCTGTGGTTTTGCAAACCTTCAGGCATGTTTGCACATTGCTGTGCATATGGAGCACAGATCTAAAGCTAAAACTAAAGCTGACCTTTGCCAGTAAACCTACACAACACAGAGCATCACCTCACAGATACAATGGCTTCAGTCCCAAAGCATTAGAGGCATGCTTATGATCCAATCTGGTCACTCGAGGCTCCTTGAGAGTTTACTGTACAGCTTATTATTTAATGCGTGATGCTCTAGAACAACTCTAGGCCTCCAAGAACCAGGGAGAAGCTGTTGCAGCAAATACAGTGCAGGTTATCGTTTGTTCTGCACCATATCATTTGTTCTGCCCACTAGTGCAAATGGCAGCCTTTCTGTTCAGTCCTCCCTCTGTTCAGGCAGTCTGTATTGTGAGATGTGACTTGAGCGTTACTCTGCTTTCAGACTAAGGAAAATCTCCAATTTGAAAGATGAAACTTTCAGTGTAGCCAAGGAGCTTGAGAAAAGTCACCTGGCATCAGTATTAACAGAGGATACTTGCTAACAGAGTTACAAATGTTAATCAAAAGTGCAATTTCTGATTCTAACTTACTGTGGCACTGTGTTTAATCAAGGCGTTTTGTGCTAATAGTATTTAGTATCGTAAAAGGAGTAACATAAGATGCTATAAAGCTGCTGGCCAAAGCATGAAGTGGGACTTGGAGAGGTAAAAGCATTGTCCTAACGGTTCTTCCCAATCTCTAAAGAAGCCAACACCCCCCCACAATTTCTAGTTGATTCTTTTGTAGGCACGTCCTGGGTAAGGATGCTGGAGAGGACCCCCAAGAGCTGAGCTTGGAGGACTTCAAGTTCCATTAATATTCGGTAGTGCTCTGCTTAAGCCAACAGGAACCAAAGGCACTCAGCAGTTCACTTTTTCATACCTCATAGTATTGGTCCCTGTGTTACGTCATGTATTACATTACCTTGCTGTCAGGAAGCACTTAAATTCCTGCTGGTTTCAAGGAGTATATATTCATAACCAGTAAACAGAGGTACACAAAAGATTCGAACAAGCTGTTTAATTTTCCCACAACCAAGAAAAGATCTTGTAATACAGATTTGCAAAGAACTCTATCTACTCACCACATGTATTTACTACTGGTATTTGAAGACTATTTTACACATAATTTACAAAGAGCTGTTGTTTACTGGATTTTTATAGGAGTCAAGCAACATCATCTGGGTGCCTCATGTTGGGTTTAGCCAGGATCAGAGAGGCTGTGGCTCTAGTGGTTGACTAGCACAAGAAACAGAATTCATCCCATCTAACTTTTGTCATCCAGAAGTTAGGCATCTCAGTCATCTGTGTTACTCACTGAGACCTCTGATAGTCTGTGCAAAGAAGGCGTCTGAACTAGGCAAAATAAATATTTGTCTGCAAGTACCTGATTCTCTCCATTGACTACAGAGAAAGAGTTGACTGTCTGAGACCAATATCTGATGTTTAATTCAGTGGAAAATTACTTAAGTTTGTATGTGCATTAACTGAATATGCTCAGATGAAAAAATAGACAAAATAAGCTGAAGAAGGTTTGGATATGTAAAGGGATTTATCTTTCAGTTTATTAAAATATTGAAATCTTTACATTACTCTGAGTTGAATGGCTATAATTTTGTCAATACACAGTGGAAAATAGCACTGCAGTTTCTAGAGTTATTGCTATTTCAGCAGACAGCGAGAGCTGAGTGTCCTCAATAACTCTCAAGATAAACCCTTTAAAGTAGTTATTTAAGACATAAGGTTCAGGAGGTTTCTATGGAGATGGCTCTTTTTGTGTAGGTGTATCAAAATAAGCATTTGCATCAAAGGAGAATTCTGGAAAATGGTTGTTACAAATTCGGTGTTTTTCAATCCATAGCTTGTCATATAGTCTAATATAATATCCCTCATCTAAATATTGAAGCCAAAAGGAGTAGCAGGATTTCACCACTTATGCAAATCAGATCATGCAGATTAAATCCAATCCTGTGAAATCCTGCCTTACAACCGAAATACATTCACTCTACTTGCATCCTAGATGGCGATCCACAGCACTGCCGCTGCTGGCTCCTCCCTACACCAATCTCTGTCTCAGGTCCTTCTTTCCCGCTTCCTGCATCTTCCCTTAGCAAGTACCGTACAGGGCTCAAGCTTGCTCCAAACCATCCCACTTGGTGAGACAGGCACTCATGTCCGGTCCAAACTCTGTGACAGTTTTGGTAAACTGCCTAAATTCTGTCTAACCTGGAAAACATCAGTGTCACTGGGGATTCATAAGGAAGCCAATCTTCTGGTGGTGCCCCACTCCTCCACACCTGCATGGCAGGGTGAGAGCATGGAAGTCCCTTGGCATCGCCTTCAGCCTTCAGTGTCTCAGACCCACGGTATCCATTTCCCTGATATAAGCCCCAATGAAGATGAAAATGCAGGCCTGCATGGGCAGATGTCTGGCTGATGAGCTTTCACAAAGGTGAGCACAGCTGGCAAGGGGAACAGCCTGGCAGGGTGGCAGTGCCCTGCAGGTGCTGTTGTGGCCGTGTTCCTCCAGCACCAGGCGTGGGAAGGGAGGGAGCCCTGAGAGACACCTTCTTCTCCCATTAGCAGTGAGTTCAGATGTTTCTTTCTCCCTGTCAGTCTCAGAGATGCTTTGCACTTTTTCTGACTGCATCTCTGGCTTTTTTGCTTTGCTTCTCAAGGATCCTCTGCTCCTTTTCCCACTTCGGAGTTCACATCTTTGCAAAAGTGTATCTTGAAAATTTCCTCTGCTTCTGAGTGCCTGCAAAGGCCTTTGGGATGGTGTGACACGGATGGGGGCACACTTAGGATTGAGGCATCTACTGCTTAAGCTCTCTGAGTCTATTCAGAAACTTCAATATTTGAACAACTATCTTAACGAAGGGCAAGGGGTAACACCACTTTGTTTTTCAGAAAAGAAAATGTTTTCAGGCTGCAATGTTTTTCTAAACCCTACTAACTGTACTTCCTAGCCTGCAGATTAAAGTTCAAGAAAGCGTATTTGCTGACCCCATGAATATATGAACATACCCTGAGGTATTGATTTGCTGTCATTAGCTACTGAAAACCAGTAAAGCATTTTTCTTTAAAAAACCAGGGGTTTATTAACTTGCTATACCTTTAGAACTCCTCCCTGAGTTAAAAATTAACAGCTGTAGTTAACAAGTGTTTATCAGCTAGCAGTAAGTTCACTTTACTGATTCTCCAAATATTCAAATAGAATTGACATCTGATCCACTGCAATTTCGGCTCACGTGATTACAGACGCCTACCAGAACAGATAGGTTTAGCTTTCACTGTTCACTGCCACTAGGCTAAGACTTACCCTTGACCCACATTTCTCAGCTGCTCACACAGAAAAGGAATGGGTAGATTGTAGTAGACATTCAAAACAGAGCTTCATACCTATGGTATAACGTATACATAAGAGTTTGCAGCAGCAACAAAAGGCGGAAAATCTATATATCTAGACTAGCATATGAAGAATTCAAAGCAAAGTCCTAAGTATTTTATGTATACACAGATGCCATAGTAAACATACTCCAAAGAGCACTAAAGGAACTAGTTAATGAAATGTTCAATAAGAACCTCTTGTATGTTTTACTGGAAGAACATTACATTTTCTGCAAGAACAATTTGAAGGAATGATTACTACTATCACTGACTTCTGTGAAGAATAATTGCAGGAGTCTAATTTTATTAACCTAAAATGGCATACGCTGTATCTAGACTGTAGTAAAGATAATATAAAGAAAAGAATGTTGGATATATGCAGAAAAAAAGGAGTATTTTAATTACCAGTCAAAATATATATTATAATGAATAAAAAGTCCTTGAAACACATCAACATTTTTTGATAGCAAGGGTTTTCTGGATTTTACAGTAATCATTAAATGAAGTCACACAGCAATATATGGAATATCTCTTTCTTTCATATACCAAATCAGAGTTGTAGAGATTATTGCAATAATTATAACATGTTTTCCCGTGTGAAATAAATAAACCTTAAGAGTCCCATTATTTCATCTCTCTATGTGGGGATTTATGCACATGCTTCCCAGCACTGTTAACAGAGACAAGACTTATGTATGCAAATCCTAAGATAGCATGTGGAGAATAGACCGGTAAATTTTGCAGAATAGCTGTTAGCCTGAAATTATAGGGAAAACACAAAAAGGAACTCTCTTGTAAGAAATTAAGTGTTCTGGGCTTGATCTTTATGCCCAGAGCATGGCAGATGGAAAAAAGTATAAAGTGGAAGATTTGAGATGTAAAATAATACAATAGAGAATTTTTCTTCCTGTACTCCTGTCATGAGCAGGCACCGCCAGAGAGCACTGAGGTTATTAACTGGAACCAAGTTAATCTGAAGGTGTGCTAAGAGTGGGAACAAAGGGCTATATTCAGATGATGTGCCATAGGTACCCAATTTCGGAGCTAGAACTGCTCTGGGGTTTAACGTCAGGAGGGCGATGAGTGAACCAAGCTCTTCTTGCCCAGGGCTGGCACACACTAATTTCTTGCAGAAGCGATGGGGAGGCACAGGTATACTAACATTAGGTAGCCTGGTTCCTCCTTATATATTGCAGGATATAGTTTCAGTCTATGGAAAGCAATGTTATAGAAAAATCTTAGAGGAATAAAGATAAATGTGCTAAGCACCTTTATCTCTGTAGGGCCTATTCCCCAGAGCAGATCATGAAGCTCAGGACTCCCAGTATCACCCTAGATTTGTGGCATATGTTGCTCTACTTGTGCAGTCTCTACTGCTGCTGGACTTTGCCATTCCTGATTTATGGGTAACCAGTTAGCAGAGCCCTTCTATGACAATTTTTTTGTTTTTCCCTTCTGAGGTTGAGCAATGGCTGAGATCCTTTACCTTATTTTTACTTTTGAGGTAGCTTTACATTTAAGATCTCACCTTACCTGTGACCCAAAGTGTGCGCTCCATATCTTTTGTGTATGTCTTAGGTATTTTCCAAGAGACAATATGACATTATTTATTCACCTGCAGGTCTACACAAATCTGGGCAGGTACTCCATGTGTCTCTCTGGATGACAAGATAGTAGCTGATGCCAGAAAATGTCTCTGACACCTTCTGTTTTATTAATGATGGTTTTATGTAATTAATGTAAATAATATTGATTTTGTACATCATGTAATTACAGTACATTATTAATCATACCATCTGGAGATCTATTGAATATGAAAGACATATGGTGACTTTGTTTTCCTGATCAACCAAATAATTTTAAACAATATATAATGCTTAGACAATCTGTGGTTTAGGGAGGGTGGGAATGTTCTTGGGGCCCAGTTAGTTTCACCGAAGTTCCTGTTCTGTTGTGAAAATGAAAACTGAGAAAACACGATAGCCCTACCAGCTTTTCTGTCATTGTATCGGTAAAAGAATGTAATAGACGATAGAGTCCATCGACAGGTACTAGAGCTCAGTAGTACTGGGAATGGTACAAAAACATGACAAGAGGAAAGTCCTTGTTCCTGGGAACCTAAATAAATTTTCTGATGTGCAACACAGCGAAGCGGAGTAGGTAGTAGTTTCAGCAACTCTTTGTCCCTCTAGTATATGACATTAATTAATATTTATTTTAAAAGTAATAATTTTATTTGGCAAGTGACAATGGCCTTTCCAATTTTCCTTTAGCAAGAATAATTTCTGAGTTCAGATAATATCTGCTTCCCTACTGCCTGTGCTAATGGAGAATGCTCCTTCTGTCGTTTTGAGCTATGAAATTTAATTGCCCAGAGTGGCTGATACTTATTTTCAACAGCTGCTGAACAAACTCTTTAAAATGCTATAATTGCATATACAAGAAATCTTAATTTAATGTACGCCTTGTGGCATTAAAAATGTAAGTGTATGCGAGGGAAATAAGCTCAGGGATCATTTGGGAGGGGCACGTCTTGTGCTTTATTCTGCTCTCACATTTATTATAGGCAGAAGTAAAATACTTCATTTACATGGACTTTTCCCCGTTTTCACAAGTAGCAGTGAGAGGCAGTTTCAGCTTTTCCTTTCATGGACTGCTTTTTCAATGAACCTGAACACCTGAATGCCATGTCTCATCTTTGGTAGTTACTGTGTAGTGCTTGTTTGTGTGACAAACACAATATATTTTCTCCCTAGAAATATTTTCATCTCATAATTTGCAGTTCAAAATACATACGAACTTTTTTCTCTGAAAGGGAAAAGCCTTTGGGTAATGCCTAATATTTGATATCACAGACTTATTTGACATCCCTATGTCAATGCCAATGGCAGGTGGGGTGGAAGTAGATGATCTTTAAGGTCCCTTCCAACCCAAAGCATTCTATGGTTCTATGATCGTGTCATGAATTGTACAGATGATCTACTTGAATATGTTTTTGACTATAGCGAACAAATATTATGACAAAATCTTTACAAGAAAGCATTCAGAAATTATCTGCTGTAGTAGATAATACATTGACTTTTGGGCAGTGGCCAGGGATTGCAGCACTTACTCCTCTTCATGCTCCCCAGAGGGATCCCAAAGTTAATGGCTACCACCAGTCTGGTTAAGGTTCACTAAAAGCTTAAGAAAAATCCAGCAAAACTTGGCATGAAATAGTTGTGAGTGTATATGCGTGAGTTCAATGTTTTTATGCATTTCACTCTACAGTATGTTTGAAATAGTGTATGTTGAAGATTTCTCTGTAATAAGTGTTCATTCTGGTGTGAGTGAAAATAGTACAGTAGCAAATAGGAGTGTTAACCATTCCACTATTAGGTAAATCAATCAAAATTCTTGTACTACCATTAACAATCTGGAGTAGGAAGCAATATGTATAAACATCAGTAGCTGACAACAGAGACATGACTTGTTGTACTCCATGGACCAAAGACTTGAGAACTTCTTCCCTGGAGGGGTAGATATATGAAAGAAAAGTGGTTATTTGATATCAAAGAGTGCTGTGTAGATTACAGCAGCAAGATATAGCTGCTGAAGTGCTGAAGTTCTCTGAATTTTTGAAAAAAGACATTTGTCCTTCTCCATGGGGGTATGCCTTTTCCATTATACAGGTCACAGAGTAATAGTTTAGCTACCTAGGCATGTCCTCTTTCCAGTGATAGAGTCACTGACTTTGCCTAACCTAGGTCATATAAATGCTGCCAGGGGATCCATTAAGTGTACAGTGTAATTCCCAACATTCCCATAGAAGAATGGTTTTTTCTCTTAGCTGTGTGTTTGCTGTCAATGAACTCCAGCGCTGAGGGACTTTCAGGATAACAGCTCTAAAATTAATTCACAGGTTCAACAGAGAGCCAAGTAAAGATTTCTTGCTTAGTAGAAGTTCTGAAAATAGAAGGAGATGTCTTAAATAGGCTGGTTTTGCTGATCAGCAACCACAGATTTCCTGTTCCCTTCCGCTTTGAAGACTCTCAATAGAAATCATTCTGATGAACTTGTGGAAAAAAAAAAAATATCAAACTCAGCAATAAGAATTTATTTGGAAGAAGTTTTTCTCCTCCACCCTTAATAAAAAGCCCGAGATGTTTGCATAATTCACCCTCTGACTTTCCGGACTCAGCAAGTCATCTGTTTTTATGTTGTGCTGGAATGGTTAAGAACAAGAGAAGTGGTGCACAGGGGCAGAGAGTACATCTATATGTCGTTGTCATTTCTGAGCTGCTCTCTGGGGACTGACCTTGCAGAGCAAGCAGCAGTTTCCATGAAAAAATATGGAAGCATTACTGAATTAATATGGAAATGTAGGTTAAAAATGTTCTTTGTCATTTGGAATGTACAAGAATTACTTAGCTGCTACCAAGGGATTGCGAATGAGTTTCAGGGCAATTGAACACTGAATTTCCTAGTGTATCACAACTGCGGAAACAAATGTACTGTGGGTGGGAGAGCTTTTAAAATGTTATTAATTACTTCATCAAAGGTTTAATACTATTTGTGAGGATCAAGCCTTTCCTTCCCCTTTCCCACTAACCACCATTACATTTCCTTTATCCTTTCAGCTTATATATTTGGAAGTTTGTTGTACTTATTTTCCAAGCTTGAGACTATAAAATACGTTCTAGGGTGAGGATGGAAATGAGTGGAGGCAGGTAAATATAGAATTAGAAAGATGGTATTTATTATATAATACTCCAGTTAAAGAAATTTCTCTGAGCCAGAAATTAAACATTTCATCTCCCAGATCTTCCATTGCTGTCTACAAATGTATTTGTGTCCTTCACAACAACTTCTGCTTGTTCAAGATCTCTTATCCTGCACTAAGGAAACAATTATTATACATCCATGTTTATTGGGTTTGTGTGCCAAGGTTTTGGTAGCAGGGGGCTACAGGGGTGGCTTCTGTGAAATGCTGCTAGAAGCTTCCCTCATGTCTAACAGAGCCAGTACCAGACAGCTCCAAGATGGACAAACTGCCTGCCAAGGCTGATGCCGTCAGCCACGATAGTTGCGGCTCTGTGATAATGTATTTAAGAAGGGGGAAAAGTTGCTGCATAATGGCAATTGCAGACAGAGTGAGAGAAGCAGCCCTGCAGACATCCAGGTCCATGAAGAAGGAGGGGGAGGAGGTGCTCCAGACGGTGGAGCAGAGATTCGTCTGCAGCCCATGGGAAAGACCATGGTGAGGCATGCTGTCCCCTGCAGCCCATGGAGGTCCATGGTGGAGCAGATATCCACCTGCAGCCCGTGCAGGGCCACATGTTGGAGTGGGTGGATGCCCAAAAGAGACTGTGACCCTGTGGGAAGCCTGTGCTGGAGCAGGCTTCTAGCAGGACCTGTGGCCCTGTGGAGAGAGAAGCCCACCCCAGAGCAGTTTTGCTGGCAGGGTCTGTGACCCCATGGTGGACCCATGCTGGAGCAGTTTGTGAAGAACTGCAGCCCGTGGTAAAGATCCACACTGGAAGAGTTCATGAAGGACTGTCTGCCGTGGTAGGGACCCCACACTGGAGAGTGTGAGGAGCCCTCCCCACCTGAGGAGGAAGGAGCGGCAGAGACAGCATGTGATGAACTGGCTGCACCCCCCATTCCCTGTCCCCGTGTGCTGCTCAGGGGGACGAGGGAGAGACATCAGGAGTGAAGCTGAGCCCTTGAAGAAGGGGTGGTGGAAGGTGTTTTTAGGATTTGTTTTTATTTCTCATTACCCTACTTTGATTTGATTAGTAATAAATTAAACTAATTTCTCCAATTAGAGTCTGTTTTGCCTCTGATAATTGCTGAGTGATCTTTCCCTGTCCTTATCGCAACCCATGAGGCTTTCGTTATATTTTCTTTCCCCTGCCCAGCTGAGGAAGGGCTTAATGGACTGGTTTGGTGGGCACCCGGCATCCATCCAGGGTCAACCCAGCACACCATGTCATAAGTAAGATAACTGAGAATTTGCAAAAAGTACGCTGTCAAAACTGGGAAGAGATCCATCAACACTGGTTTGCTTTGCAGTGGGTTGAGGAGCGTGCACACATTCAGCTAGCTCAGTTCCACTTGAAAGTGAGGAAGGTATCTCAAAACATGGTAACTAGGTTTCTTGTGGTCATGTATTTCTTCATAGAGATCCTGGCTTTCATAAATTTGTTAGATTTGAGTGTTGTTCAAAAGAATTGGCCTAGAGTAAAATATCTAGGGTTGTTGAATTATCTGAAGGAATACAGAAAGCATTCGTGCCAGCATCTGATACCTCTGTTCCTCTAAGCAACTAGGATCTCAAGTGCTTCCGCTCACACTGGGAAGAAGCACATTTCCACTATAATTTGGCATCTTCTCAGAGCATCTTGTATTATTCTGTAGACATCCCTAGAAAGCTCTTTTCCTGAATTAGAAAAGGAAACAGCATCTCAGGACTACTGAACACAATTAGCTTATACCCACTTGTGGTAGGGAAGATATTACAGAATGCTTTTTATGGTTTAAAATCGGACCAGTTTTCATGCAATTCTTTCATGCAATTTTACAGATTTTGAACAGGTTTCTAACACTTTTCGTTTTTTCTTTAATTCTCCCTACTCTTTATTTACTGCTGGTTAATCATGAATGTCCTAATCTCAACCTTGAAAGGTCAAGGTACATTTCAGATACATATTATGGTAATCAAATGATTGAGGCTGAATAAGAACTGGAATATAGTTGAACCAAAACACTACATATGATATAAAACTTCAAAGACTTTGTCAACTTGAAATTCAAATCTGGTTCCAGGTCATATTTAGTAAATCACCTTTAGAAGGGGCCAAGCCAACCTCTTGTTTTTGTAGGAAATCTTTCAGGGAAAAGGGAATCTCCTTTATTCTGTCCTGGAACCAGCAGCTCCATTTGTCTTCACTGGTAAAGGCAAATCACTCTAAAAGTACAAATATATAGGTAATTCCTACAGTGTTACAAAAGCAAATAATTTTGTTTTATTCATTGCATGCATGATAGCTGAGGGAAGATGCAACACAAGGTGCACGTGAGCATCAGGATTCTGCGGGCAGCAGCACCCAGGCTGTGAGGACATCTCAGCCGCCATGACCATCGAATTGTTGATATCCTCCGCTATGCGTGCTTGAAAGGGATCTGATTTGTGCAGTGGCAGTAACTGCCTTGTAGGGTTTCCACCTGCTTGCAGGCGGCTTGTTTTGCACGGGTTGTCTTGCGGCCATTGGGTGGCAGTAGCTCTCAGTTCTCACTCCTGGCCTAGTTTGTATTCCAAACATCGGCCAAAAAGAGAGGTTAAAGACGGCATAGTGCTTCAGCTCCTAACATAAATCCAGTTTTGCAATAAAACTGAGACCATAGCATAAAAGGTAAGTTGGAGTTATCTAAGTTGTAGGGTGTGAGCCCAAGGTCTCCTCTAGGGGCTCATCCCAGGCTCTGAGTTCTGCGCAGCCGGTTTTGTTGTATAACTATGTCATCATCAGCTGAGTTTTGGTATTTTGTTTTCCAGAACTACTAGTGCAATAATAATGAGCCCAGTAGTAATCTTTGCAAAATCCCTTCTCATTGCCTACTATATTGAAGTAGAATGAAAACAAATTGGCAGCAGGCATCTAGAAAATTAGATATTAACTTTCAAAAGTGCATGTTAGTTTGCTCTGTAATAGCTGGGAAGCAAGAACATTATGTTTCAGCACTGAACCTTTTTGTGGAATCAAAATATTCTCTCACGATAGCCTGGTTCACATCTGCTGTGGGCTTTAATGTTGTTAACAATACTTGTGATTGCAGTAATAGAAATGTAGTCAGGGAAGAGAAAGGGAAAAGCCCTCTTATTTGTATTCAGAACTCTAACAATGCAGTTAATCCTACTGCAATTACTGGGGAAAAAAAAGAAAGAAACAAATCTGAGAAAAGAAAATTAATGTGAAAAAACTCACTCCTCTGCATTTAATTAATGTTAAGGATGTGAAATAAACCCACATAAGCAAAGAAGTGCATGACTGTGACAGAAAATTTGGATCAGTATCAGCACCTTGATAAAGACTGTTAGTATAGAAACAATGTAGTTGACCACGGAGAAAGCCAAAGGAAAAAAAAAGGAGATATAGGGCAAACCAGATAGCTGAGGCTGTTATTAAAGTGACCATGGGCTACAGGCTAGGCGTAGCAGCATTACTGGGAGGGAAGTTGCATAGTGTCAGAATTACTACTCTGCCCTGTGCTTGTGAGTTCACTTTTCATCAGGCAGTGCTGATGGGGCAGAGGTGCTCCGACCTCTTTGCTTTCTCCTTCCCAATAAACCCGACAGAAGAACACAAATCATTTTCCTGCAAGAAGTAAAAGAGAAGGTATGCCCAGTCTCCCTGTTTTTCATTTCCTTTTTTCCTTTGAGCATTTGAATAGCCTACTTAGCTCCTTTCTTTCAGTGCTGCCTGACATGAAGCCTTATTGGCCACTTTCTGCCTTTGGCATCTGTAGCTTTAGCTCCTGTCCATCAGCTTCTCAGGAGCTTCAACATGAACTTTCTTTCCTGGATTTGCTGCTTCCTGTAACTCTTGTTGTCACATGAGGATCTGTCCATCCAACTTTCTATAGTCTCTTATTACTCATGATGTCCTTTTTCCCCCTGGCTACTAGTGTCACCAGCCTTTCTGAATGGATGTCATCTCCCTGAAGTTATTTACATGTTAGATGTTTGCACATGAACTGCTCACCCAGGTTCCCTTTGGCAGCGATTCACAGGAATAGACACTCATACTGTGACTCATTTGACTTATTTTAGATCTCTTCATTGGGATGAGATGCATTCTGGAAATGCCATATGTCTTACTGAAAATAATAGGGAGTTACACAAACAGGTCCAGTGAAGTTGCTGACGTTGTAGCTGTGTAAAATGAGGTGAGATGAATGCTTCTGGTATATTTCTTCGGATAGAGAAAACATATAGCAAGAATTTATTCAAGACTACTTGTAACTAAATCTTATGTCAATTTCTGAGAATGATTAAAGAACTCAAATAAACTTTACACAGTATCTGATTTTTGTCACAAACATAAGCGTACTATTTTCAGACTATTAAATAATGCTAAGAATGATTCAGAAGCATCTATTTCCCTTATAAATTGGTTTGTTTCCTACTGGCCATGAAACACATACTTTTAATCTTAATGACTGATAAAAACTGTGATTTAGCAGAAAATGTATGATGTACTGTTAAGATAAGATTAAATAATTTGTATATTTGGGAACTTAATCCATACCTATTATGAAGTTATCTCCAGTCCTGTACAATAGGATATTGAAATTATGAGCTGTCTAAAAACTACCTTAGGATGTTCTTTTTGATAAATATGACTGTGTTACAAGACATCTTTTTTAATTGTTAAGTTATATTCTTTCATAATAAAACAGTTTTGGTTTTTAAGTTAGTCTCCTAAGTCAGGTATATCAAACCATTGGGGTATGTCATTGCTCACTACACATCAGGACAAACAATAATGGATTTTACATGACATAATAATGTTTTACAGTTTCTCAAATCACCTGACGTATATCACTGTTTACTTCATATTTATGTTGGTCATCTGAGTATCAGCTGGTTCTGCAAACACTAAGCTGCACAGTTAACACATTACAAATGCATCTTGCTGCCTCTTGCAACAAACCACTGCCCTGACACGGTGGGCTCTTCAGCACTGTTAACTAGTGAGGCTGCTGCTGAGATCTTTCTGCTTTATCCCAGTTCACCTCACTGGAAAGATCACTGTGGTCTATATGGCTCATCCATTTGACTCAACTCAACTTTTTATTCTCTCAGTGGCTTATGCTTCACTGGTGCATCTAATCAGTGTCTTGCCTTGAGGTCTCCGCAGATTTCACCCCTTTCCTATGTGACCATTCGTTTCTTCTGCTTGGTCGTTCTTATCCCTGTTGCTGCACCAGTGATTCCGTATCCAGTTTTCTCTTCATTAATTTTCTGGTCTTCAGTTTGCACTATCTCCCAAGCAAATCGCTTAACCTGGGATTCCTCTCCTGATGTAGGCTGCTGCTCCCTCCTCCAGCAAATTGCTTTTCAATACAAACTTTTGCAAATATGGCTACAAAATGCAACCAATTTAAAATTGCGTTATGGAAGTGCAGGTACGAGTATGTCAGAAATTTGCAATATGGAATAAAACAAAACAAGCAAAATATTAAATATATCTCATGTGGTTTTTTGCTTTTGTTCCCATTCTTATATGTTTATTTTTCTATAATGATAAGTATTCACATAATGTATTTATAAAGCCTAGCACAACTTGTGTGTTACTGGAATACTGAAGATTAGCAGAGATGTAGATGTACAACCTATAAGCATTAATGCTGATTATGGTACAATATTCAGTACAGCATCATATGCACAAACCAGATGTTTTTGAAAGGTTTCATGTCTTTATTTTGAGTGCTTCTATGAACTCTGTTATTGTTGCACCTCCCAATCATACATCATAATTTATAGTATATTCATCTTCCTAATACCAATGCAATGCAAAGTTGTGCTATTGTTCCCATTTAACAGATGGAGAACTAAAGAACAGAGAAACTGAGATCCAGTAAAGAAAATAGACATCCAAAGCAGAGGACAATTGAAGTGCATAGATTATTAAAAAAACCCTCAGAACCACATTTGATAAACTTTATGAACACTATGTACATCATTGTAACAGACTGCGCACTGCAATTCTCAGTCAAAAAAATTCAAAATAAGGATTATTTCTAGATTTCTATCTCAGGATTTAATGCATAGTATCTGATTAAAGAGAACAGTTACCCAAGAGCGATCATGCAAGAGCGGACAAAGAATACTCAAATTTCATATCCTTGTAAGTATGAAAAACCTCACAATAATGGTAATGAACAAACATAAAAAAAAAAAATCTCATCACACTCATGTAATATTTATGATTAAAGAATAAAATTGCATTAAACTGAGAAAATTAGTTAAAAGAAATACCTAGCCAAAGGGGTAGAATTCTTATATTTTTACACCAATTTAGAAGCTCAGAGAGTATGCACTACTAATCAAAAACACTTGCAAAAGGACAATGGTCTTCAGTATTTCTTCGCTAAACTAGTGATTAAACAGCAGATGTCAGCGGATTATTAGAAGAAAAAAAAATCCCTCAGAAATAGAATGATACTTCTCCTCAAAAGAAAAAAAAGGAGGAAAATATTTCAAACACTTTGGAAGCAAAGAAGTCTGCTAAAGGCAGGGTTCATTGGTGAATAGGACTGTAGTTAAAAAAAGAATCTAGTACAAACTTATAGATGATTTTTTTTTTTTTTATCAGTGGTTATTATAGAAAAGATTAAGGAGCTACCTATACTGCAGATTTTCTTTATAGGTGAAAAACTCAAGGACGGTATCAATGTGAACTGGTAATAGAAGAGACTAATACTTGGCAATTTGATACCAAAAATAATGGAAAGTGGCAAATGGGCAATCAGCTGTTAAAAAGGGCTCTTCCTTGCTCCAGCAGATTACTAAATCTGACATGCTTATCAGGGAAATCAGGATGGGTTCCATCTGTCTAGAAAGGGCAAGGGGATCTTTGTCAACAGGCTGGCCAACCTGGTGAGGTGGGCTTTAAACTGAATGACTTGGGGGTGGGGTCCAAAATGGCAATAATCAGGCCATTGCAATGGACTGGGGAATAAGCAAGGACAATCAGGGCAGCAACAAAGGTTTCTTACCTGCCTCCCAAAACGAGAAGCAGGCGGTCAACCACCTCAAGGAAGAGTATGACGACAGTGGATCCTTGTGCGCCCCTCCAGGGAAATCTGCGTGCTCGACTACCTCCCTGAAGTGCCTGTACACCAATGCACGCAGTATGGGGAATAAACAGGAGGAGCTGGAGATCTGTGTGTGGTCACAGGGCCACGATCTCATTGCAATCACGGAGACATGGTGGGACAGCTCGCATGACTGGAATGCAGTCATGGATGGCTA
>VZSC01010754.1:257777-368217 GCA_013398225.1 Steatornis caripensis
AGTTCCACCTGAACATGAGGAGGAACTTCTTTACTGTGAGGGTAACAGAGCACTGGAACAGGCTACCCAGGGAGGCTGTGGAGTCTCCTTCTCTGGAGATATTCAAAACCCGCCTGGATGCATTCCTGTGCAACCTGCTCTAGGCTAACCTGCTTTAGCAGGGGGGTTGGACTAGATGATCTCTAGAGGTCCCTTCCAACCCCTACCATTCTGTGATTCTATGATTCTATGAAAATCACTGGAAATTATAATAAAAAATATTTAGTTGACAAAAGGGTAAAGATGCCATATAGGGCAAGAACCAGAACAGCTTTTGTAGAAATAAGCCATACTTCGCAAAACTGCGGCAATTCTCCGAAGGAGCCGAGGATTATTTGGATAATGTTGATTTAAACTTGTGAACTTGAATTTTCAAAAAGAGATAAATGACATTAATGAAACTGAATCTTCATGGGGCAGAAGAGTAAACCCCCTTCCACATTACTTTGTGGAAGATAGGAAACAAACGGTAGGATGAATAATCATTTTTCACAGCAAGGAACCATCAACGCTCCAGGGATCTGAGTTCATAAATGCTGTGGAAAGGTGGTGAGCTGAGAGATGATTTTTTGTTTAATGATACAGAATTAATCAGGATAGTAAAACAATAAGCTGGATGTGAGGAGTGACAGAACAGTCTTATGATATTGAGCAATGAAATGACAGATGAAATCAATGTCAATAAATGGAAAGTCATGCACTGAGTAAAAATAACCTTCACTGTTCATACACAGTGATGGACTCTAAATTAGCTATTACTACTCTTGAAAGCAACCTTAAAAAACCCTGAAAACATCAGTGAAATGTTTGGTTGCTGTGTTCTGTAAGAAAAAAGTGACAATTAAAGTAGGAATTATTGGAAAAAGAATGAGGAATTAAAAATTAAAATGGATGTGTAAATACATTGTACACTCATATCTGAACAATATTAATCCATTTCTAAAAGACTGCAATGGAGCTACAGAGCAGAGAGGAGGATGACAAGGATGAACTGTGCTACAGAACAATTTCTATACAAGCAGAGATTAAATAGATAGGACTGGAAAAGATGATTGAGAGGAAATGATGAAGACTGTACAAATAAAAAAAAAGTTTGGGAAAATGAGTAAAAAAGAACTATTCAATGTTTCTTGTAGCATAAGAATTAAGAAGGCAACCAATGCATTTATTAGATACCAGACCTGAAACAAATGAAAGGAAGTACATTTTCACACAATAAACCTGAAGAAGTCATGGAGGAGAGTTCATCTTCATTTATTAATTTGTGGCTACAGCTTCTGGCTCCGGAAGTCCCGAGGGTGCTGATCTGCAGAGGCTGGGATGCTATACCAGAGAAAGGATCATTTGACTTGATCTATTTCCTGTATTCTTTCCTTAACCATCTGTTGGCCTACATTTACTCTAGGAAACTAAACAGAGCCAGAGCAGAGCTCCAAGTCCAGAGAATTTAGCTGTTCTGACAGAAGTTGTGCTGTGTCATTTGTCTACAAGGCCAAAACCCATGCCCTAGCTTCTTTTATTCACTATGAGAGGCATAGCCTCAGTGGCCACAGTGAGAGTGGCAGGCAAGGCGAGGCAATTCTTTGGCCCCAGTAAGACAATTACTCGCTTCTAACATTGGCCTCCCTTTCCTTGCCTCGTATAATTTTTTTAAACATCTTGGGACTACTTAAATCCTGTACCTCTTTGAAATCAGTTTAAATCTTTTCAACTGCATCATGCTTAAGTGCTTTGTTCGAAGTATGAGATTATTTTTCCTTCTGCAGATTTTTGTTCTAGCTGCAAAAGATGTGCCTAGTAAATTCTCTGCCTGCTTATTTTTCTGGAATATGGTTAGACATTTTAATCATGTACTTATGAGGGATGCATTCTGGTGTAAAGTAAGTGAGACTTGTTCAGATATAAATGATAATTTGTTTGGTTCAAATCCAAACTACTATAATTTGAACTCATGTCAGCCCAGTAACAAAACTAACTGCAGATCTCTCACATGGGTTTTGTTCCATTCCCACCCAAGCACTAGGGTAGCTCTAGAAATAGAAACAAAACAAATGTTTGTTCCCATGCTATTGTTACAATAAAACAAAAGCTTCCAATCTTTGGAGGAATTTTGGAAAGCTATAACATTTCTTGTTTTACACACTTGCTATAGATGAAAAAGTGTTTTTCTGAAGAAACTTTACTTATTGTTATGGCGGTAATTTGCACTTGCTGGACCAACCCTTGTAATTTCTCATGGGCCACTGTGTACGTCTGCTATCACACTTCTAATCAACCCATTTGTAAATTTTGCTGCTTAACAGGTGCTGCTCCACAGGCTCTCTTGCTAACCATCATGGTTTCAGAACACAGCTTAAGAACCAATGACATATTGGATAACTGAATTTTAATTTTCCTAGTTATGCCTTTACTTCAAGCTAATTCCAGGAGCACTGTACTGAGTTAACCACCATTCAGGAGTCTCAACATTTAAACTGATCACACAACTGTGTTTATCACACACAGAACTGGCAGATCATTTGGAGAGGGTCTCTTGACAGCAAATAATTTCTTACAGCTTGGTTTACGTGTCAAGTCAGTGTGGGCCGAGGCGTTGTGTGCCTGCAGACATACAACATGCCTGGACTCACATGCCCTTCTCTGGATCCCACTTGCTGGAGGCTATTGTCTCTCCAGCCTTCCTTATCATTGCCCAAATGTCACCTACCTATACTTGCTATTGCCCTGATAAGAACTATTTTTTATCACAGACTCATTTCTCTGATAGTAGTGTTGATTATGACGTTATCCTGAGGCATTAAAAGAATAAAAGTTTTTTTGCTTCCATATATGCGTCTCTGACTAAAACATCTGCAGGGCCTGACAAACGTATATATTTTTAAATACAGATTAGTCATATCTCTAACTAAACTCAGACAATTTCACAGATGCTTAATAGTTCTTAACAAACAGGACAGGAAGTAAAGCTTTCACCTTTAACCATAAGCTTATTTGAAGGGCATTTATTTTCTGAAAAACAAGAGCATTGTCAAGATGCTGTTGATGCAATTGATTTTGTCAGGAACTGTGCGTATGCTTTCAGAGAACAGTGGTGAAGCAATGATGCAATGATAAGAAATGAAACAAGTATCAGAAGTGAGACTATAGCCACAAATATTTAGATGGTTTTGTAACAATGTGCAACTGAATTAATCCTAAGAGCAGTCATCTGAGTACATACTGAACTGAACAAGAGCACCCCCTTTAAGAAATTATTAAGAGGCTTTAACTATAANATTTAGATGGTTGTGTAACAATGTGCAACTGAATTAATCCTAAGAGCAGTCATCTGAGTACATACTGAACTGAACAAGAGCACCCCCTTTAAGAAATTATTAAGAGGCTTTAACTATAACATTAACAATGTGGTACAAAGTGTTTGGATATGCCTTTAATGGAGAGGAGATAAGCAAAGATAAGAAAGGAATTGGAAGAATTTTTTCTAAGGACAAGAAGTATTATTCTCAGACCCTAATGTTATACATGTGATTAGGACTACATTGTTAGAATAACATGAAGTTTTTGGGTAAGTCTACATTGTAGCATTGCTGTTACATAAATTATAGCCATTGCTCCAGGTAAATCTACAAATTTGACCTTAACATATAACACAATTCTGGTCCATTAATCTAATTAATACTTCTAATGAAGCAAGTTCATTTGTAGCTAAATACAGCATCCACTTGCATGCTCACAGATTTATCTTTTAGGCAGCAAACCTGGTGTGATTCCCACATGCATGAGCATGGCTCTGACACACAAGTGGGCATTTTCCTGAGACTTGCTCCAGTCCCAAGGGTATGGGGCTCAGGCCAGGCTACATAACTTCTTGGAGCAGGATAAAAGTGCTAGGTCCTGAATGTGTGCATTGGTCAAATAAAAAAGAAGTTAAGAAGTACCTTCTCTTTTTTTTTGCCATTCATTCATATTGGGGATTTACTATGACTAGTCCATATCCAAGTTATCTTCCTCGTCCAGCTCAGGCTTATAAATAATATAATATCACTTCTGATTTGACATTGTGTGAGATGTTTTCAGAACAAAGGATCATAGACTCTTAACTGTTCCTTTCCCACAAATGTACAGGATCATTTCCAGTGATCACAAGGTAGCCTCAGAATAGCTGTGAACATGGCTAAAGAAGATCCTTTTTTAAAAAAATAAAATCTCGATTAACCAAAAGTGAGTCTGCACAGTTGTGTAACTGTTCAGCATCACTGAATGAATCTACCATAGACAAGACAGGTCATGGCCAACTGAGCTTTAAAACTGGCAGTTTAGGAGGACGACAGTTGTGATAGTGTGGACTATTTACTATGAAACCTTCCTGAGAATCTGTGTAAGTGCTCAGGTGGCTAGTCTCAGCTATCTCCCTTGTGGCAGCTACCACTCTGCTACATAAGTCATTTAAATTGCTTTACTTGACAAAACTACAGACACCTCAGTGACAGTGCATCATACGTGTTATAAACTCCAGTTGGAAACTTTTGACAAGTGCTTGCTAGCTCCCCTCTGCTTATCTTAATGAAAACTAGAGAAAATATAACCACGACATGTTCCCTAAGAGAACCCTCAAGGCATGCCTACACCAATCTCTATCTGAAACCAGAAACAGTGTGAGGCCAACAGCGGAGAGCTGAGAGGAAAGTGGCAGTGATGACCAGGTTATTGTCTAAAAGACTGTGGCATAGAAGGAAAAGTTGAAGCACCTGGTGATGCTTACTCTGGGAAGATTGGTGGGAGATTTATAGTACCTTCAAGTATATAAAAAACTGCTGTAGAAAATCAAGGAATAAACTGGAAAATAAAAATTGTCAAGTCTGCCATCTCTAGGATGAGAAATAACAGGCTTACGCTGAAGCAATGTTTAGGATATTAGGACAGTTAAATGGTGTAGTAGATTGCTCAGGGAAGTTACTGGATGTCCATCACTGGAGAGTTTTACAAAGAGACTAGAAAAACACGTCAGGAATTATTTGGACAGAGCTGTTCCTGCCTTTGGGCAGAGATGAGCTAGGTGACCTCTTGAGGTCCTTTCTGGTCTTATTTTCCATGGTTTTATGACCGTGGCAGTCTGCTCAGACTGATGTGTTTAGGTGCAAGATCTTTCTAACATGACCGTGCTTCATTTCAAGGCTGAAATGTTCCAGTCTCTGAATTAATGAAGCCATTTAGTGATAGCTTGGGGGTCCCCGTACCAGACTCCAGTATGGCCTGCAGATCTGCTGTTTAGCATGAAATAATCACCTTAAACATACAAAAAATACACTCTGAAAAGCAGGCTGGGTACAGCATCTATTAGAACGCCTTTACGCTCAGGGGTCAGCTAAGGAGACAGCTCTGTTAACCAATGTCAAGCACCATCTGTGAGGGAGTCACACGAAGTGACACTTCTCCATCCGAGGCATCACACATTCTTTCCACAGTCTGGTGCATGTGACTGCTTGGTTCGGTCTGCGACAGCCAGCATTGCAGGGGGGTGCAAGCAGCTGCAACGGGCTGTCCTCAGACTCTCTTTTTAGCCCCTTCTGTGAAGGCTTGTGCTTTAGGGGTTGTACACCTATGTGTTGAGTGCTGGTGACACATGGCGCAGACCACAATCTGTCATTCTCTATTACAGGGGTTGGCTTTCCAACCTTGCCACTTTTCCTCTGATAAGCAGCTAGAGTTGCTGTGCTATTTCTGGTCTACAGGGAATTCCTAGGGAATACTGAAAATAATGTGGTGATATTGTCTAGTGTCAGCTGAAGCGTGTGAGAGGGTGCAATGTACTGCTTTGCCAGGGAGAGAAAATTGGATCATATTAAATCTAGTAGGTATGTTAGCCATTCTTCATTTGGCATAACTGCAGAAAGCCATTAATCTCTCTCACCGAAGAGACAGCCGAAACACAGGCTGCCTGCACAGCTAGTATGCAAGCAAAGCTGTGGGTCCTGGGGGTGCCTGAGGTCCTCAAGTCATAAGGCTGGGGAATAGACAAGGCTGCAGGGCTCCCACTCTCTCACATTCCTGCTACAAAAGCATCCTTTGGTTTCATACTGCACACGAGCTTTGATTAGCGACAGAGGTCTGTGAGCTGTACTGGCTGGATAACTGTGTCCCACTGGCTCTGAAACTACGTACTTGTGAGCACTTGAGCTGCAGTTTCTGTGTTCGGGGTAGGCGGAGCAGTCAGCAGGGCAGATGTCCTTGCCCAAGGACAGATCGTTCAAACTCCCAATTGTTCTAAGGAAGAAGTTGGTAAAGTCTTCTGCTGCAGCAAAGATCACAGGTTTTCTTGAGATCTGGCAGTGGGTATAGTGAGGCACAGCCCTGCTCTGCAGTGCACTGGGTTTGGCAAGAATTTAGGAACAATAGACTTGATTTACATTATCATGGTAAGTTGTCTAACTTATCCCAAGAGAAATTGTGGGCAAGAGAGAAATTCAGCATAGGGATTTCAAAGCACTGCACAATGCGGAACCTGTGTTGCCCTGTAGGACTGTTCCTGTGAGGAGAGGCAGTAAGAATAATGCTGGTATTCATTGGATAAGACAAGAGACCTTGAATCATGAGGTATCTTGAATCTCTTAGAAAAAACAAGAAGACCCATGTATGGGTCTCTTAAACCTTTCATCAGAGACCTATAGTGTGCTAGTGAAAACAACATTCAGATGTTAGTGTAATGGATAAAGGACGAAAAGAATAATTTGCTAATCAAACAAAGCTCTTCGTTTTAATATTAATGGATTATTCAGATTACTAATGCTAGAATTGTACTTACAGTAAATAATATCTTGTAATGTTAATGATGCATTTAGAAATATATCCTGTATTTAGAAATGTATCTTGTATCCTGTTACAGTAGTTACAAGTTTTAGAAAATAGCCATATAAGGAAATTATATAGCTTTGTGAGTTGGACAGTAGGTACAGGCGCAAGGAATGAGACGTCCTAACAAGACTGGACTGCCCCCTAACCATGACAACGAGCCTATAAGGAATTGGAGAAACAAGAGTGGGGAGGAGACTGACAGGAGGCGAGGCTGCGACCCTATAAAAGGGGGACTCGAGACGTTGGAATTTGCGGACCGTTAGCGGAGCAGGAGACTCCCCGGTCGCCCAGCGCGCTGTTTTGCTCATTTACCTTTACTATCTTATAATTTTAATAAAATTATAAAATTTAGATTTGTGGTCCTTTTTGGATATAAAATTGGATATAACATTAGCACGAATTTCACAAGACAAAGATTTAGTCTGCTGTCTGTAGTTCATTTACAGCTTCAGAATTGTGATTTATACAGGCATTGTATATTTTTTCTGTTAAAGGGACTAAAAGTGACATATGATCTTCTTCCTTCTGGAAGAGAATTAACCTGGGTGGAGGATTTTAGGACCACATGTTCTCATTCTGGTCCTGAAATTATTTTTGTTTTAAAAACCACTGTCTAAATAATACTTACAAATACCTGTTCAGGTTTTCATGGCTTTCATAGCATGTGCTGCTACTTTCTCTAATTAGCAGTTTCCAAAGTTTCTTCCAGATCCTGATACGCATACATGCATGCGCACAACCACAAGCGTGCACATGTGTCTGTGAGAAACAGCTGAAAGAAATAGAAATAAAAACGCAAAATAGCATAAAATCTGATAGATTAAGATGCTCTTAAAATGTGATTTTGCTCCTAAATGTACTGAGAGAAATTTTTACTTTGTATGAGTATTATGCACAATTTTTCATTAAAAAATCAGGAGTATTAATTTGTCACTGTATAATAACTTTAATCTTGGAACACTCTTCAAAGATAAATAAAATTATTATCATAAAGCAAATGTCTTTCAGCTCTCAGTGCTGAGGACAAAAGGACACGGAGCTTGCATTCTCCTCAGAACAGGGGATGGGCACACTGCTGTTTCCCTGATTCTTGAAGATCTAACAGTTTTTCATCCTGTTTCTCTGGGATGACAGAAACTTTTTTGTAGTTCTGTGAGTGGCCACTAACTGCTCCCACACAGTCCCAAGGTCAGCAGCTCCGTTCACAGGTACAAGGGGGAGGACATCAAACAGCTACCACTCCTTTCCCAGGGCCCAGTCAGACACCTGTTGTAATGGCCTTCTCAAAGCGAGCAGATGAATTAAATGTGATTTAAACTTGTTTTTGGTTTCCACCTTCATTACTAAACCACTTTGCTCCAAAATATGTTACTACACTCCCGGTTGCTGTTTTTCCAGGGTGATCAGCTGGCCTATCTTAATGATGATGAGGTGGATTGGCAGTAATCTCTTGCTGGTATCAACCAGATAGCAAGTCTGCATATCAGTGCACTTTAGCAAACAGTTGCAGTGATCTCTAGAGGGACTTTGTGTATTTGATTCTGTTTTTTACTGACTAATACGTTGGCCAGAATGAAATGTCTTCCCTCTCCAAGTAAATGGTTTTTTGTTTGAGGTTTTAATAAGACATTTATACTCTTGTATATTAACAAATTATTTTCTTCACAGAATAACATCTATTTAGTACACTTTGCAAAAACTGGTAATCTTTTGATTGCTAACGAAAACAAGCATGATTTCTTTATCCTTAGCCTTTTAAAGCTCACCTACTGTGTCAGAGGATTGCATGTCATGTTCCCTTTTATTTCCCTGTGCGAGCTTTATTGCAAGACACACCTTTTTTTGCCTATAGACAACAGGCTGGCTAGCCTTGTGTCTGTGCAGCTACACTGCTGACAAGTACAGTCAATAAACAGAGAGGCACTCTTGCGCTGTCTCATATTTAGGCAATATAGTGGTCACAACAGAATGTCAACAAGCTCTGAGTCCATGTCATCAGGTTTTGGGTTTGTCTTTGGTCAAACTTTAATTTAAGAGAAAACAAAAGCTCAGGCTAAATCCTCACCTGGTATAAATTGATGTAGCTCTATTGAAGTCAGTTTACACCAGCTGAGAATGTAGTCCTGTGTTTGTTGACTGGAAGCTAGCTCAAATATCTTATCCAAGCTAAGTATGGTTAAAACGATTGCCTCTGTCCTGACCTGAACAGCTGAAGGTGTCACTTTTGGCTGCAGAAGGTTTTGTCTAAATAGTGTATAAGGCAATGTCCCAGAGGTCCCAGTTCACACCTGGAGGTACTGCTGCATGGCTGCAACTTGTTCATCGCTGTGTTAGCAACTGGTCTAAACCTTAGGATGATTGCAATATAATTTGGGAAGCGCTGTTTCTGTTGTTTGAAAGTAAGTTGGACAAACCTGGTGTAACTTTTTCGTTTTGTTGCCCCGCTACCAAGTTTGAATTGACTTTATCTGAAAACCAGTTTCTGTAGCATAATTAACGAGTACACATCAAAAAGAAGAGCAAACCTTGCCTTATTCAAAGGCTGCCTGCCTATAGTCTGAATAGGACTGATCCCTAGGATCTGAATATTGGAAAATAGAAAAACTCCCTAAAAATTGAAATATTAGAGAGTTGCATATGTAAATAAAAGATAAAGGAGAGAATTAGTCTGAAACAGGTTTAAAAATAAAAAGCTATTTCTATTTCTTTTCATTATATTTTTAGTTTTATTAGTCCAGGCTTAATATAATTACTGTAAGTTACACCTTCCAACTTTAACAGACTTGGAAGTGAGCTTGAGTGTAGTAGTAATCGGAGGAGTCCCTGAGTACCCTCTGTGGCGTTAACCTCCGAAGCTACTTACTAGTCTTATTAAATCTATCTGATTGGTGATTGGAACCAGCATTTTCCCAGCACTCCTGAACTTCATAATTTTCTGACACATGGTCAGAATTTAGTTACATACAAGAAACTTTTTCTGCTGCTTTACAACCAGAAGTCATTGTCCTTTCTGGCTGGACACACAGTTCTCCCAAAGTGAACCTTTCTTTTGTTGGAGCACCTGGGTGGAGAGCAATGTAGAGGAATGTTGGCACCATAGTTAAGAGGTGGACATCCTCCTTTCTTGGAGGGCAGACAGAGAGTGTCATTAGGCTCTAGACTCTACAGAAAAACTTGCAATGACTGTCTACACCCCAAAGGCTAGAATATCTCTGAATAGTTTTATTTGGTTATTGCTACATTTAGATAATCAGCCTACAATCCCTTCTGGACAATCAAGAAATAAAGGTCTTGCCACATATATTACCAATACCTGCCATATTATGAATCACTTTGAACATAAGTTGTCACTGATTTAAAATTATTTTTACCAGTGGAAGAGCTGGTATTAGATATCATTTCTTGCTCTGCTATTTTGCCAAAGACTTCCTGCACATCCTTGATAAAGTGGATGCAGCCTTTAAAAGAGTTTCAGTGGAAACTCCTGTGATCTTCACACAAAGTGAAAATCAGGTTCATGGTAATTTAGAATCTATGAATTACTTGGGAAAAGGGTTGTTGCTTTTTATTTATTTATTGCTGCATTTTACTATGAAGAAAAAAAGTTAAGGTTGTAAAGAAGAGGCAAAACATTGCGTTTCTAAAGACTGGTTATGCTAGATCAGATTAAGAGCTCCTTTATTTTTGGCATAGTAAAAAGTAACAGACAAAAATGAAAACTTTTATGCTAAAATTGTAGGAAAATAAACATCTCTGATACCCCAGGTTGCACGAAACCCATAGTATTATTGCCTGTTTTGTGAGAGCACTACGTTTAGCATAGGACAGTAAATTGCAGTCTACTAACAATTTTCCAGTTTGCTTTCATAATGTAACATTTTTCCAAGCAGCTCGACTCTGCTGGACATCCCTGCTTTGGATTATTTGTCTGTTAGGTAACTCATGGACTCCTGCCAGCCCACTGGCCTCTCTGGAACCAGTTGCGTTTGCTAACACTGGGCCTTTGGTTGTTTACAATCCCTTTGGCTTTGTATTGTTTGGAAATTCAGCATGAACTGACCTCCTATTCTAAATCAGCTAAGCAAACAGAACAAATTTGACACTTCCCTTGAGAAAAAAAAAATAACAACAAAACCAAAAGTCAACTGCTGGATACTATGCTGTTATGTAATATGTAACAATTTCATATATATGAACATCAAATTTTGGTATTTTTATTAAATGTTACTTTAGGGTGCACATAGTCCCATTCACCACATTAGGACCGTGCTGGGGCACAGTGCGTTCAGCATAAAAGGTGGTATAAAAGGTCAGGCATATTGCTAGCTGCCGAAAGTTACAGAAACAGAGTTGAATAATTTTTTTTGAAAACTTAATCTAGCATTCTACTTGCCTTATTGTTTAATAGTCACACAAATAGGAAAAACAATTCAAATTCTCAGTGGATATGTTGTTGTTCTGCAACTGAGCAAAATGCAGAGAAACTTGGGCTGATGGAGACATGCCTGAAAAAGGATCTGCTAGAGTTGCCTCAACTGTTTACTGAGCCAGAACTAGAAAATTGCTGTTACAGAAGGCTCATTAGCAAAGGTATCTTATTTCATCAATTCATGCTACATGTTTCCAAGCTATACCGCATTACATTGCAGAGCATCAGCAACTGTGTTAAATTTTATGTAAACATCATAAACTATAGAGCTTCCTCAGATAATTTGCAGTCCATAATAATAATAAATGCAGTAGAAAACACTTCATTCTCCTGTCTTAGTAATACATAAGTCCTTTGAGAGAATTTTGCATTCTAGGATGACTGTTCCATACAATTTGCCCTTTACTCTTCTCTCTTTCCTTTTATCTGCAAATCACTCTCCTTGCCTTTCCTCAGACCGTGCATTGGCCACAACATTCATCTTGCCCCTCTCTGCCACAGTTCCTGCTGCCTACATTGCTCATTCATAATTGTTCTTAATATCAGCGCCCTCATTTCTTGCCTTGCTTCTGCCTGGCAACAGACACCCACCTTTACTACTGTTGATCTAATTACTTCTTCTAGATTGGCTTTTAGTAGAAATATTCATGTCTTTAGCAGGATCGATTAACAGCACACCTCAGAGAGCAGTGTTACTGCTTAAGGGGAGAACAATTAGTAGCTTATATAAATGGACAAGTTCTGAAGTGATTAAAGTGATCTGTAAAAATGTCACACTACGTGAATGCTCTAAAAGGCCTTTGTTCCTTTCCAAAAAAAACAAAACCACAAAAGAAAGTACTGTAGCTAGCAAAACTGATATTGAAATTCAAGAACCGGGCAGATTTCCTGTGCTGTAGTGACTATGCATTGTTTAGTTCTTCTGTTTTGGCTTGATCTTATTTATAATTTCGAAGGACTAGAATGCCCTTTTCATGATGACTTGGAGTGAGACAATTCAGAGGAAATCCCCAAGTGAAACAATGATTCATCGGTGGTGACTCAGGATTTGTCCCCTGAAGTCAGCATTGGCCCAGTGCTGGGCAGGTGGCAAGGCTGCTGGTTTGTGTGGTACAAAGCCAAGTTACAGTCCCAAATATTTCAAGCAATTAAAGAAGCCTAAGCAATTTTTGTAAACACAAGGATTTTACTATGTTCCAGCCATGTTTTGTCATTGTCATTTTTAAATGTTTTCCCAGGATTTTCAGTTCAATGAATCATAGGTTTTGGTAAAAGACAAAACTATTAACAGGTTTTTAAATGGTAGTTTGTTCTAAACTGGATGCAAGCAGCCAAAAAGTGTGGTGAAAGTTGGTGACTGAGCTAAATATCTAGGGTTTGCATTTAGGCTCTGGGTCCATTGACTACAGGAGAGATCCATAGATGAAAACAGCAGTGACCCAGCACATTGGAGACGTTCTGTATATAAAGACTATAACAGCGAAATACGTCAGTCCCTGTGACAAGAATCACTTTGAGGACACAAGGCATTTGTACAGAGAAAACAGATCACTGCAGTGTATTTTGATCAAAAATCTCATAGTTTGTAGAACAAAATCTACGCGTAGTTTCCAGTGTATTCAGTAGAAATGGAATACCTTCTTTAGCTATTAACCTGGAAAACCCAGTTTGGTGTTCAAAGCATGGGGCTGTCTACAGGAAGAAAACTCATTGTTCAGAGGCAAAATATCCGTCGATTTCTTGTGTGCCAGTTCATCACAGATAATTTTAGCCTTGCTTCAAGAGTGCCAGAGACAAAATTTTCTAGTATCTTGTGCCTAAAATATGATTTTTTTTTTTTATCTGGTGCTGCGTGGTAGGAAAGCAGTCATACGTACGACATGTGAAGAAGTCGTATTCAGACCAGTGGGCATATAATTAAACAGCATTGATAATCTCTATCGTCTCTTTTATCTCCTTAAGTTTAGGTAGCCTTTCCTTCTTCTGACTGTGAAAATATTTAGTATGCACATGTGTATAGCCAAGAAGAAAATTAAGCCAGAAACTTGTCGGTGAATTGTTCAGCTACCCCTAGTTAAAAAAGCAAAAGTTGTGTATGAAGTCTTGGCCAGATCTTGCAAAACCTTTACCACACTGCTAAACCACGAGGCTTTCATGTATCAGGTTATATTTTTTGCAGTTGCTACTAGCTCAGACAAAGCTGGAATAAGAGAGCGGGAGTTACGAGATACCAGTAAATGTCAATGTTAATGTTATCCAGTGAGCCAGCTACTGCTAGCCAGAGCCAATGCTCGCTCAAGCACAGTCAGCTGATCTATACTATTGCAATGTACTAGTGGTAGGAACAGCGAGATCTTTTGAGGCAGAGATAGCTGGAATAGTCAACCCTTGTATGCAGATGGTTGGGTAAACTTTTAGACCGGGGAACAGTGAGCCATATTTTCAAAGTCCTTCGTAGGAACTGTGCTTTCATCTGACAATTTTAGAGAAAACAAACTCTTAGCAATATGAAGAAGTGTCCCTCAGAAGAGNGTCAATCCTTGTATGCAGATGGTTGGGTAAACTTTTAGACCGGGGAACAGTGAGCCATATTTTCAAAGTCCTTCGTAGGAACTGTGCTTTCATCTGACAATTTTAGAGAAAACAAACTCTTAGCAATATGAAGAAGTGTCCCTCAGAAGAGCAATGAGTTCCTACAACTCTTGGCAAATTATACCAAGAATCGAATTTATGGAGCGAACTTTATTCCATAAAATTTGTTAAGAATTCTTTTTCCATGGACATAAGGGTCCAGATTCTGGATCAAAGTACCTTGCTAAATGTTGATGAAGACGTTGCTTCCAAAGGATTTTTGAATGCCCTCTGTCACTCCCCACTTCTCGTGTTGCTCCCAGCTCCACTCTCTAGACAGCACAGCCTGGTGCCACTCTCATTTATTCTGGAGGACTTTCGGTGGAGGCCAAGATGAATGTGCCATAGGAGCACCGAAGTCACTTGAAACTATTCGTGGGCAATTGTCTCCATAGGAACCTTAATACGGGTACAGTTATCCACAGGCCATTTGCAGTCACCTTGGGGCTGTGAAGTGCTGGCCTAACTTCTCCCATATACACCAACTTAAACAGATGTTGGACTGATATCCTTTCCCACAACACAGAGGGTTTTTATTGCAGTTATCTTGCCTTTTTTGCCCCTCAGTATGCCTGGTGTATGTCATTGTAAATCAAGATGTTAACATTTATGGGATAAGAATTTTATTTCTATTTTGTGGTCATAAGAAACCTTGTGTGGAAGCTCTGTTCCTTTATGGCGTGCTCTTCCATATTTGGAGTAATTGCATTGCTCTTCAGAGCCATGTCAAGCCTCCGTCAGTATGGTTTCGATTTTCAGAATATCTTATATTAGTGCTTTATTTCTTTCAGTGCTAGAATGCGGTTTATAAAAATATAATGGATTTGCTGAGCTGGTTAGAAGTAAGATGGAGAAAAGAAGGCAAAATTCATGGATTGTTGTTTACCATTCAATTATATTTTTTGATGGTTTTCCATGAGTGTTTTATGTGACATCATGAAGAAAACAGTTATATGGCAGTTAAAATTGAATTATGCAACTATTTTTAATTTAAATATTGAATACCAGAGAGAGGTTTACTATGCAAAGGAAACTGTAGTCACAAGCCTGATACATTTCCAAGCTCCAAACCCAAATATTTCCCCATGCAAATTTTTGCTGTTGGTTACAGTATATTACAGCAGTGTTGTTACCTACCACAGTATGTAACCACAGCCTGAGAAGCTCTCTGTAGTGGACTGTGTTATTCTTCAGGATATGTCTGCAATGGAGCTCAAAAGGATGTCTTCAGTTCATGTAGTAATACTTAAGTTGATTTTAAATGGTCCAGGTCAAGCTTAGAGAGTAATTTACACTACCTGGGTAAATGACAATATTAGATACCCTGTCCTGAGATGCTGTTGGGAAGCTACTGTCATCATCTGATCTGTATAGTATAATGAAGATGTAGAGAAATTTTCCTTGCAAATGAATGAATTTGCTTTCCAAACAACTTTTTATGTACCATAAAATAGTATGTAACTTCAAATCATGAAGTCACAGATTACATGAAGTGAAGTCACAGGATTTATTCGGTTCCCACCCTGAAAGTCCCCTCCAGCTTTGAAGTTTCCTGCTTAAAAAATACCTTCTTGCTAAAAGATAGACACAATGTATATATAAATACTACAGACCAATATCAACAGCTCCTCAAAAGACATAGGCCAGAAGGACAAAAACCCACACAGAAGTGATATATACAATATCACTGATTTCAACTCCTTAACAAAGTCAAGCACTAAACCCAGGTATTCTGAATCTTACACCTGCAATCTGTGTATGCAAGAAGAGAGTTTAATAATACCCAGGAGTGATTTCTGAAGAATGTTTTATGAATGGAATTTGCGATAAGTGCCCCAAGGTATAGCTTTAGTTCTTGTGAGCTGAAAAAAACCAAGAAGTTATCCAGCTACTGAACAGACACAGCACGACTGGAGAAAGTTTGTAATTAAAGATCAGAAACCGAAGTTGTATCTCAGCCTCCTAAAAATTTATCAGGTTATCTTGACAAATTGCAGTTGTGTGACTCTGCTGGTACAGATGCATGACTGTCCATGAGCACACACACAGCATTTCTGAAATCCATCACGGTGTCTGTGGAATGCGGCTGGTATCCCGACAGCCTCCATATACTTTCCCGGAGCAGATGTATATCTGCACCTGTTTGCTTTCCCTATTCGTTTCCATCACTGCTTCACAGGATATTGCATTTTGCAAGCGACTGCCTGTTTGCTGTGCAGCCTCCGTCCTCGTGCAACTTCCACCAAGTGCCGTGGCAGAGAACTACTGTCTGCTGCTTCACATGGGCTTGGGGTGCAAAGGCAGGGTGTGTCCTTACAGGGACATGTGCGCTGCCATGTGGAGATGGGTTTCACCATGATAAGGAGCTTAACTCTCAAGGCAACTCATCACTTATTAGCAGACTTTGTGTTATTATTGTCTTCTCTCTTTTTTTTGCTCTCTTCTTTCACAGGTGAACTACCTTCTTACATATTTTAAATTGGTTCTCACAAACAGGAGTTATTCAGGATGAGCTTGTGTAACCTATGCAACACAAATCCTGGGAAGTTCCTTGCTTGGCAGGCAGCCTGATGCTTCAGGAGGGAGAGAGAAAGTAAATGTGTTAGCAGAGAGAGAGCCCCAAGGAAATGAAAATACAAGCTGTTAGGACCACATGATGTGAGATGAAGTTGATCAAATGAACTGACTTGACATATTGACTGGTTCCTGGCAAAGTGGTGCAGCAGCTTCCAGGCAGGAATTTAAGCATCTCCTTGTAAGTACAGGGGCAATTGATAATCTTCAGTATAGACAAGGCTTTTACTTCCTAAGCTTAGCAATTTGGCTTTCATAAGAAATGCCTTTTTAAGAGAACTAATAGTTTTTTGTTGAAACATGTCAATGTTGATGAAATTTGATTTTGAATAAAAAACAGAACCCCCATTTTTTTAAAGTTTATGTTCCTTTTAACTCCTTTTCATTTAGAGAATGATTGCTATTTTAAACTTAAAAGGTATAAAACTTTACCCATAAAAGAGTTAAGTTAGGCAAAATGCTTTTGATTTCTGCTAAGGTCAAGTGACCCATAATGAAGCATTTTCAAAATTTCATTTTGTGAAATAGTTCTAAATGATGGCTTTCCAGTCCCTGTTTTACTTTCTAGCTGCCAATACTTCTTTTTAACAAAATCTATTTCTATGATGAACTTTACTATTAATTAACAATCTTTTTTTCATTTTGGGTCCAAGGAGTAGATGCATTTGGCTGAGGCAACACCCACAGAATTTACCTCTTTACCTGGATTTTGAGTACTGAGTGATTTTTCTACTACTCTTGCATTGCATGACAAAGTAAAACCAGACAAACATACTAAAGGAAATTCTCATGCTTCAACTTTTCATCAACATACCTTACATTAATGCTTTGTGTCATTTGTTGCTGCTTTAGCAGGGCAAAGCAAGCAGGGAACTGGAGAGAGCCAGGCAATCACCCTTTTTGTTCATGATCTGCCCTAAGTAAACAACTCAAAAATTTTCCCTTGTGCTCCTTCCCTGTATTGTCTCCCCAGAAAACTCCTGGCCTCTGTTCCCCTAAGGTGCTATGAGAAGTGACTGACAAGGGTGAACCAGGAGTTGTGGTGAGGAGGAGGAGAATGTCACCTCAGGAAAAAAGTATAAAGCATTCCCCAGTTTGAATTTATGATGGTGGGCAGAGGAAGCCTATGTCTCCTAGGGCCTCCTAGCCACCTCCTGCCAGTCTTACCCTCACCTCCCAACAATTTTGTGGCCATGCACTTTCACTCAAAAATTCCTGAATCTTTGAGGCTTGTTCCAAAGGTCATGGACTGCTGCCCTAAACTGAGGTGGTGAGAAAAGGGGTTTTCACAAGCGATTAACATGTAGGTGACTGAGTGGTAGGAGAATGGAAATTTTGCAAGATATGTGTTACTGAAATTAAAAACAACTGTTCATAAAGACCTGTTCTCTCTAAAAAAATAATGTATGCCATGAAAGACTACAGGAGTAGGCATAAATGCTGTATCATAGCCTATATTCAAGGTACGCTTGCTAGTGTACACACACACACGCACAGTGTGTATATATGCATATATGTGCATACCATCAGAAGCTACTTCTCAGTTGTGCCTGTCAAAATGGTGTCTGTGGTGAAAGCAAACCATCTGCTTCACAGCACTTCTATTTTTAAGGTTTGCAATACGGCAGTTTAACACATGCAATGTCACTTCAAGCCCTCCTCCCCCATATGAACCCAAATATGTCACTGGGTCGTCCCATCAGCTCTACGCTGTCTTTGTAAACAGAAACACTATCTCCCTGCAGTCTGAGTCAGCAGCTGTACTGGAGCAGGACCTATCTTTAAGACTTACAGAATGTGTAATTTGATGTCGAAAAAACCACAGGAGGGTATTTGCCACCTGACTCTGGAATGGACAGCATCCCTTTAATAGGAGTTTCTACAAGTCTGTCTTCACATATGTAGATGAAACTTCTGTGGCGTTTGCTTGACTTTTCCAGGGCTGGAGGAAACCTCTCCACTTTAAACTATTTTTCTGGGAGTTGTGACTCTGAATTTCTTACCTGCCTGCATGCCATTTCAGGACCCATGTGCAATGTACTTATCAGTTTTACACATCAGATATGTAATGTGCATATTACATTTACTTTCAATTTTGAGATTTAGACCTAAATCCCCTTCAGATATCAAGGAAATAAATATAGCAACTCAAATCTGACTGAAAAGCCTCTGTGGTGTACAAAAACCTGACAGGAGCATGAACAGACCTAAAGAAGTGTTATGAAACTGCATGTTGACATACAGCTGCTTGCATTCTGTATCTCATTAGAACTTCTGCACACATTTTACTGCTTTCTTGCCAGCATGCCTTATATGATTTTTCTCTAGCATTATCATTAAATGTACTCAAGAAATAGCCCACAGATAATGATTCATGTTGGGAGAGCATGGGAGGGCTATGGGAGAGCAAAGGTGCTTGTGCTAGAAACTCCTACAAGTATTTTGCTGTTGCAGGACACATAATGAGTACATCTGGGTGGACAGGTTCATTTTTTCCTGTTGCATTTTCGTGGAAAAGATGAGTTTTATGCCAGCTTTCACCACAAACCCTGATGGAATGGAAATACAGTTAATGAAATCACACAAATTTCCTGTGGCCGATGATATGGCATTATTGGCACTGCTCTCTCCTTTATTCATAAGAAGGTGGCACAGGATTATCAGTATTTTCTGGCTTTTATTGCTTGAAGGGTTAAAGTCACCTATACCAACAAGTGACTTCTCCAGAAAAAAACCCCAACACAATACTTTGTCACAAGTTATGTTGTGTGGGAGACTAGGCGAAATGGAATTAGCGATGTTCTCCACATCAACAGCGCAGAACATGATCTTGTTAAAGAATTATACTGCCTCATAATCCTCAAACAAATAACATTATACTATAATGGATTGTTTTTTACTTCCTAAGCAGAAGATGGTAGGTTTGTTTTTCCTATTAAACCTAATTTTAACTTCAGGCACAAGATAAATGGTACATTGATGTATTTACTTGTCCTTTTCTTGAAGTTTACAGCTGGGAAGAGGAAACTTATTTTGTGAATCTGTTGGTGTAAACAAACCTTATTCTCCTGATTCATAATTTACCATTTTTTTTCTTTTCTGCTTCTTTGAATCTGAGTATTGATGTAAGAAACTGTTGGTTAATCAAATGCACTTGCCGTTCTTGATAGCAAACAAGAATGAATTGTTAAGTAGATAATTTATTTCATCTTACTTTCACAAATGGGAAAAGAATTATTCCTAAGTCAATCATGACTGAAAACTGCCCACTTCTTGCTTTGCTGCAGGCTGCTGGGAACAAGATGGACTAGGAAAGGGCATCCCAATCAAAGCTCCGCACCCTTACCCTGCAGAACTTCTCCTTAATATGTAATTGATATTAGTGATATGAGGATGTTGTCAGGTCAATTAAAATTTTTATATAATTTTTTTTTACTCTGCTTGTTCAGTGCTTCAATCTCTAAATGAAATATTTTGAAATAAAAACCAGAAACTTATCTGTCAAAAAATATCAAAACAAAGTATTCTAGCTTTAATAGAAAATGAACGGTTTTTAAGCCAAAATTATTTAACAGATGTTAACACATACTTCTAAATAATGTTGATCTAGTTGAGAATATATTACTTAGATGTAAAATTAAAAGTCTGAAAACATTATGCCAAGCACTTAAAAGTCTTTAGACACACTTGGCCCCTGGCTATTAGCCACTAATAACTGCTTTTATGCATTGGATTGAAAAAGGAGTAATCTTCCTGCAAATTAAAAAGCCCTAAAGGCAAATACAAATATATAAGAGCTCATTCTATTCCTGAATTTCCTGGGGTTATCCCATCTTGTTGCCACACTCTCCAGTTTCTTTTTGCCATGACACTGTTTTCTGCCAAATTGAAAAAAAGATAATTATTGTGCAGTAGCAAGGATCTTGTCATGCTCATTTTTCTTTTTGTGGTTATGATTTTTTTATGGTAGCTCAGTAAAATATGACCTCCCCAAACAGTTCCATCAACAGCTAGTTTGGAATAAATCTCAGTCTCAAAAAACATTAAACATAACAAAAAATTCCCAGTATGTCCACAAAATTTGAAAGATGGTTATATCTTCCAAGATGGATCCCACTGTGACGTTTTTAATGAATTACAATATGTGTACCAAGGGCATGTTACACAGTTTCCTGTTGCTTTTATCTTTCCACTCAATGTCAAGGTAGTATAGTCCATTACAATAGATTATACTATTATTCTTTCCTGAGAAGTGATGAAGACGATGACCCACTGTGGCCAGGAAAGACCACTGTACTTCAAATAACACAAAGGCTTTGGTGAATTTAGCTTTTCCTCTTAGAGTTCTCTGCTGAGTAAGCAGTGTGTAGACCCTCCTCCTCATTCCTGTATCATCTCCAGCAATCTGTTTCATGTCTGACCAGGCCTGGCAAAATAGTGAAGGGACAAGGGTCCCATATGACACTGTCGTAATCCAGTACTAAGATACCAAGAGGAGATAGTATGATATACACATATGAGACATATGTCTCATGGGAATTCTGCAATTATATTTACTTAAACACCTGAAATATTTCCCAAACATTGGGATGGTATGAATAGATCAGTAACAAACTATCAGAAGGAACAATATTTTTGCAACAAAAGTAGTGGAGGTAAAGGAAATAGAGAGCGCTAAAAAATGAACCCAACAAAAGCCTGAAATAAAATGAAGAGGATATTTGCAGAGGAGAATTAATTAACCCTCACTATAAGAGACCAAAATAAAACACTCTGGCTGCTCACAGGAGCTGGAAAAATGCATTCATTGTGAAGCTGTGGATTTCCCTACTGAAGGGGAAACTCCAGTTAGAAGAGACACAGCTTACCAATCCACATGTTTCCTCTCCTAGCGCTTGGGGTTTTGGTTTGCAAGTGGGGGCAATCCACTCATCTTCTGTCAGGCTGCTGCCTGCACACCCACTTCTGAGTGGCTGCTAGATATCATCAATACTTAGAGCAGCGTGAAGGCTGGTGAAACCAAAGCCAGCGTAGAGCTGCATTACTGTCCTAGTGTTTCTTCCTACTGTTTCTAGTGACTATTTCCTAGTGTTCTCTGAAGGTTAGACCCGATGAAAGACCTGGTTGCATTGGCCTTGGACACAAAGGCAGCCAGTGTTTTAGTAGTCAGACTGAGAAGATGACACAGACCTAGTTAAGGGAACCAAGGTTCTGAATTGAATGCAGAAGTCAAGGTAGCCACCTTAGAATAAAGTTCACTCTAAGGTGGAATGTGCTTACACCTAGCAAACAGAGAAAGCTGATCTCTCCTCAGAAACTGATCTCCTCTCTTGGAGATGCAGGAAGTCGTGAGTGTTTCTTCCTATCACATCCTTTCTAGAGAGTAGGCACAAGGACAAGTGTCCTTTCGAAGAACCAGGCAGGAATTACTCTTACAAAGAGACAGCTGATGGACACAGTGCTCTTTTTCAAGTGATTGTTTCAGGGTGGGAGCACTCATTCAGGCCTGGGAGGCATCAACCAGGTCTAGACCACAAAGCGAAGCAGGGCATGTGACTGTTATCTGTCTCCAGGACAGAATTGCACAGACTGACCATGTCCACGTAACATACCACTTGGCTCTGCATCTCTCTTTGGCCAACAATGGTATTCCTAAAGCTCTACATGGAATCTTTTCTTTTGAAGTTTATTTTTTCCCACTGGAAGTGCCTGAATAAATGGGGGAGTAGTGATGCAACCCATCAGAGCAGTGTCTTTATAGCATGCATCTGAGAATGTGGGCAAATGTGGTCTTGTCTCAGCTGCCTAGAAGGTGAGCCAGGCTATGCTAACATACAAGTAGTGAGGATGACTAGGAGTGCCATGCTTGAGTTTGTTTTGTGTGACAGTATGAGCCCAGCTGGGTATTCCAGGTCTTCCTAAATTTCCTTTCTCCCAGGACAATCTCAACCATGAACAAAAGCTGAGGGAGGATAGTCTTCACCTGTCAGGTGGGAGCGCAGAACTTAGTGAGAGTTAAGAGTGCAAGTCTGGCTGGATCTAAGCATCTACCCTGGAGGAAGGGTGCCTGGGGTCCTTGTCCCTCCCTGTGGTCTCACGTATCTTACAGTGAACTGCCCTAGGTAAAATGCAGAACTGCACAACTAGCTCCCTGTCTGCCTGAGGAAATAACTGGGCTTACATCTGCTGATGAATCTCCAATCACCTGGAAGACTTAGAAAAGAGAAATAGGGACCCTTTCCACGTGTGCATGTGTATAAGCATGCATGTGTGTTGGGGACGATGCTGCTCCAACACCCACTCTTTTGAAGAGATGCTGCTTAACAGATGTATTTTCTGAGGAGCTTAATTCTGTCAATATGGGTATGTTTGAAGTCCATTTACTCCCACCCCCCCACCAAAAAATAAAGTTAGGCAAAGTAATGCCGAGTAGTTATATTCCAGCAATGCTTCAGGGAGCGTTAGTGAGTGAACTGTTCTGGCTTGGGCAGTCTGCACACGCGCAGAGAAGAGCCCTTGGCACCCAAGGAGTTTAAAAGTCAAACATGGAGGCTTGTATAGAGCAAAAGTCTTCTAAGGTGTGAAGGTGAATGATTTTTTAATTATCATTTTTGCCCTCAGTTTTATCTCTGATCTGTTCCATGTCTTTTATTAGATGTATTTCTGACTTGCCCTGGAAAATTAATTTTGCCACTGATCGCGTATAGAACCTGGAACTGATTTCTCAGTTCTCCGCTCTAATTAATACCTACTGCACTGTTTTGGGGAGTGGTGTGGTTTAGGATTATTAGAAGACTGACCTTTGAGTATGGACTCCTCTGACTCTTCCTCTGTGGATTAATACTGTTATGTCAATATTTATGTTATAATCTCGGGAATCTCTGTATTTGCATTTGGGAACTTATCCAGAGTTTGATTGTCTGGGAGAAAATAGTCTGGTTTGTGTATGTAAAAGCTTTTTCAGGTCAAGCAGAAAAGAAGTAGGTCAAACTTTATATCCTCAAATTTTGATCTGAGGGATGAGAAAACAAAAATAAAAAGGCATCACATGACTTAATGCTTATGCTTTGAGACTCTTTTTCTGCTAGAGTTACTCTGAGGGCACTCACACAAATCTCTATACATAGGTATCAGGGCAGTGACTAATAAACAAGCTCAGTTATGTGAAATGGGGCACATCGAGTTCATTGACAGCTGTATGATCCAGGTACTCATTTATTCTCTTTGTTTGCCTTGGAACTGCAGTACAGACGGGTACAGTAAATGGCAGAAGAATAAGTTTGTCATACATTCATCTGATACTGTGTGGCGTTGCTATCTGCACACAGACGAATATACTCTATTCATCTAATTACTACGTCTTATCAGTGTTAAGCAGTACACCCACTGTCATTATTTAAAATGGTCAATTATAATTTTAATTAAATTAACTTAAAGCTTTAATGGCAAATTGTGGATCTGCAGCCTTTCGGATCCATTTTCCTTTAATTTCTAGGTAAGTATTTAACAGCAACAACAGAGGCAATAACGTCCTGGACTTTTAACTGCCAGGTGTCTGTAAAATAGCTCTTCCTGGGGAGATGAAAGGAATGCAAAGGGAAAGCATTAACTGGCCTGGCTGGCAGCCTAACCTGCAGTGGCTTCGCCTGTACTGTGGGAAAACTTACTGCAGTGTCACAGCCCTGCTACTATCAATTAGTGTCAATACACACAAAGAACACCAGATATAAGGCCAATGTTCTAGAAATATAACAAGCAAAATGATGTTTTGCAGCAAAGCTGAACGCCTACTTTGTATGTGAAAGAGGATCCATGAAAAGAAAACAAAAGCAGATTAGTCATACATCTAAATTTAGGGTTTTTTCCATATATGCTACTGTTTCAGATAGGTCACAGAAACTAACGAAGTCAGTGTTATGAGATGAAAGGAATCCCATAGTGACCTGATATAAACTCATGGAAGCCTGATAGGAGGATTTGGCAGGGAATGTGGAGGACCTTTTTTTATCATCCAATGGCTCCTTTCAACAGCAACTCCTATCATGCTGTCAGCTGAGCAAATAAAATCAGCTCACTTCTCAGGCCTCCCCTCCCGTATGTTCTAATATCAGAGAACTGACTTGATTTTCTGACTCTTCTTGAAGGATGCACGTGATTCTTCCCAGAGCAAAAGGGGATCTGTTGACCAGGAGAAGTGTTGCCCAACAGGCAGCATACAGACCTCCTTCTCAAAGCGAAGGATAGGGCATGGCATGCAAGACACCTGCTTGCAGTGCAAGCATCCTGCTCTTTGCTGGTCGCTGTGGACAAAGCTTAGAAATAAGAACTGTTATCTCGGTTATTCATTCATCTTTGTAATCTCTCCTCTGCATTTCTCTGTGCTGTGAACTTCTGCACTGGTGCAGTAAAAGAAGTATATATAGCAGCCTATAGAAACTGAACCTCATGACGTGCAACTATTCTAATATACGTTTGACACTGCTAACTGCCTCCCATGAGTAACAGAGACAACACTGACATATTCTTACTGTCAGTGTGTAGTCACCAAGACCAGAACAGAGCTTGCAAATTGGAGCGCAGTTTGGTTAATATTGCTAATAGTCATTGCAATCAATTTCCTAGCGTTTAAACTCATCAATATGACTGTAATGGCTGAAGCCTGGCTTAAAATCCATCCCAGGCTATCAGTATTTGTGGGTATCTTGCCCTGGTATCCTGCTGCATTTATTTGTTTACATTTTTTAAATTCATTCATTTATGTGGAAATGACCTTGCTATGTAATTTTATTGGGTTTTGGAAATGAATTTTTGCCCTATCTAGGGACATATCCCTCAGGTGTTCGGTGTGTGCAAATCAGAGTCAGTCTATTATTAATCATAACTTTTTAGGCCTGCTTGGAAAATAATAGTATTGGTAAGGAATTTTATTATTGTTTTCCTGCACATTGTTCTAGATTACACACAGTTCAGAGAATGCATGCTGTGCTCTCCCCCTCTTAGAAAAGGGTAATGGATGTGACTCCTTGCTAGTGGTAGAAATAATGCAGTGTTGCGCACAATTACCTGAGCCAACTCTAAACAATCCATCTTGGATACTGGGAGCAACCCAAGTTAATACAGCCTTCTGATTGGGTTAAAATTATGGCTCATAAAACTGCTGGCACCTGAGTGAATTCATTTAGAGCCATCATCAGCATCTCTATATGAGACCACATTGCATCATCTAGACAAACTTTGAGGCCCAGGGACTTCAGTCATTGCTGGGCAGCAAACTTAGGAGTTTTGAGAACCTAGCATTTGAGGTTAGCTCTTTGGATAAGCGTCCAAACCCAGTGCGATAGTCCCTGATGAACAGCTTGGCTGCATGATGTGCTGATGGTATAAACTGGTGCGGACCCTTTCCAAGAGTGATGAAGCTATTGGTTTTGGTACGTCTACCTTGGAAAGCCATAAAAGAAACCATGGACGACTCAGCCAGAATTCCTAACGATGACACTAGTTGCAATACGATTCCCTGTGCAACCCTCACTCTCTTCAGTTTATTTGTATCTTTGGCAGAAAGCTTGCCCTTGAACAGTGATTATGCAAGAGCAAGACTGAAAGAGAAGTTCAGGAAAGTTACCCTCTAGTAAGACCTAAATAACCTTTATAGAAGTATTCTCCTAATCTGAATACAGTCGTAGTAATTGCCTATAAGCTAGCAGCTCTTTTTCTTTCAGGTATTCTGCTACATAAAGAAAATAGATATAATAAAGTGGGAAAGTTTTTTTACTCAAAATGGACGTACCATCTCAAGTAAAAATAATGTATTTCAAGGAACAAAAAAAGAGGCATTGACCTACTCAAACTTGTGTCCTCATGATCCTGCTACATGGTAAAACACTTTCATACCTTCATGGTAAAACACTTTCATACCTTCATGGTATTTTTCAAGTAGTGTTTGAACTTCAGTTCTCAGCTTTTAGCATCTGAGATGTTGTATTGGGTCTGTGTGGCAGGGCTTTGGTAGCGGCGGAGGGGCTACATGGGTGGCCTCTGTGAGAAGCTGCTCAAAGTTCCCCCGGTTCCAAGCTGGATCAGCTCAGGCTGAGACTGGGCCTATGAGTGACGATAGATGCACCTCTGTGTTAATGTATTTAAGAAGAGGCAAAAAAACCACAAAAAAAAAAAAAAGACCTGCAGCAGTGGGAGGAGGGGGATGTGAGAGAAACACCTATGCAGATACCAGTAGTCAGTGAGGAAGGAGGGGGAGGAGGTGGCCCAAGAGGAGATTCCCCTGCAGCGTGTGGGGAGAGGGCAGGCTGTGACCCTGCAGCCCATGAAGCATCATGGTGGAGCAACTCGTGAAGGACCATGTAAAGGCAGAGAGGCCCCTACAGCCCATGAAGGACCAAGGAGGAGCAGAGAGGGACCTGCAGCGCATGGAGGATCCCACACCAGGGGAAGTGCCTGCTCCTAAAGCAGACCATGACTGTATGGGCAGCCCATGCTGGGTCGGTGCATTCCTGAGGGGCTGCACCGCGTGGGAAGGACCCATGTCGGAGGGGCTGGTGAGGGGCTGTCTGCTGTGGGAGAGACCCCACACTGGAGTGGGGGAAGCGTGTGAGGAGCCCTCCCTGCCTGAGGAGGGAGGAGCGGCAGGGACAATCTTTGGTGAACTGACTGAACATGAGGAAGAGCTTTACTGTAAGGGTAAGCACTGGAACAGGCTGCCCAGGGAGGTTGTGGATTCTCCTTCTCTAGAGATATTCAAAACCCACCTGGACGTATTCCTGTGCAACATGCTCTAGGCGCAGCTGCTTTAGCAGGGGAGTGGGACTAGATGATCTCCAGAGGGCCCTTCCAACCCCGACCATTCTGTGATTCTGTGACTGCACCCCCATTCCCTGTCCCCCTGCAGCGCTGAGGTGGGAGGAGGGAGAAACATCGTGAGCGAGGGGACTCGAGCCCGGGAACGAGGGAGGGGTGTGGGGGAGAGTATTTATTTGTGTTTTAAGATCTGGCTTTTCATGTCTCCTTATCCTACTCTGCTTTGATTGATAACTGATTAAACTGAATATTTTTTCCCAAGTTGAGTCTGTTTTTTGCTTCTGACCGTAACTGGTGAGTGAATCCTCCCTGTCCTTGTCTCAACACACCAGGTTTCGTTACATTTTCTCCTCATCCTGGTGTGGGGGGAGGAGTGAGCGAGCTGCCGCGTGGTTCTTTGTTGCTGGCTGGGCTTAAACCATGACAGATGTAGAGCAAATTCTTGCTTGTCTGTCTATTATACAGTCTTCAACATATTTTTTTGTAAAAAAAGGACCTGAGCGTCTCTAGTTTTTATCAGTTCTCCTGCTGATATGAAGTTAGGTTTCACAAAAAAAGCTATACAAAGCTACCACCTCAAATTGTCAAATGGTATCCTGTACTCAAAGGTTTGTGCATGTCCACCACTGGTCTTTCGTATGGATTAAACTTGGTCCATGCTTCTAGACAGAGAGCTTATTTTTTTTTAAAATAAGATTCTCTTAATCTTGTAAACCAGTACAGATTTGAACGCTAGTGTGTATTTTTTTTGACAAGGCTTTTTATTTTTAAGAAGCAGACAGAATTCCAACACCATTATTTCCCTTGTTGTGGAGATGGGGAAAAAATAGTAACTCTCTTACCCAGTCGTAATAGATGAGATACAGTTCCAGCCTATGTGGGTCTTCAGACTTGTCAGCATGAAGGTGAATGAAAGGTCCTCATACATGGTCTTGTGTCCGTCTAAGTCCATTTCATTACAGCTCAGCTATTTGGGCTTGCTTTTTCCTTTTGTTTTTAGAAATATAAGCACAAGGGTTTTACTGTAGGCAAAACAACAATAGATAATTGCAATGGAGTACTTCACAGATGTAACATTTAAAGAGATTGGTAATGATATTATTTCCTTACTGCAGTGGGTTTGCATCAGGAAAACATATTCTGCCCTTATGTGTTCTATTGTTAAATGTTTATGTAAAATATTAACAAATATCTTTAAGAGTGATATTTAAACTTGTTCACTGATTACGATTCTCTGCTGCCCAAATTGGAGGTCTGAATATCCTGTTTTGCATAGCTCTTTTGCCTGTCTTACACTAGTGCATGGAACATGACTGGACAGCAAGAATATGTAGATGAAGTCTTGGATTCAGCAGCACAGAAGCCTACATAACCAGATCAGAATCATCCTAGACATAACTGACATAAATAAGCTAGAAAACACCTCAAAAGATCACTCAGTCCATCTCCTTGCCCAAGAGAGGATCAGCTCTACCTGTAGTACTCCTGACAGTTTATCTAATTTATTCTGAAAGACCTTCAAGACTGGAGAATTCATGATCATCCCACACGATCTATTTCAGTATTTCACTACTTTTATTGTTAGGAAGCTCTTCGTGACATCTTAAATGAAGTTCCCTCATTGAAACTTAAAACCATTGTGTTTGGTCATAACAGCATGCACATGGAACATATTGTCTGGGCGGGCAGGCAAACTTTAAAGTGTTTGAAGACTCCTAATAGGATTTTCCTCTCCCTTTATCTAGGATGAATAGCCCTAGTTCTTTCAATTTTTCCTTCTAGGCCATGTTTTCTAATCAATTATTCATTCTTGTTGCTCTTCTCCTGATGGCCTTCAGTTGCTCCATCCCTCTCTTGAAGTTCTTTGTGCAGTCCTGGTCAGAAGACTCCAAGCAAGTCCTTGCCAGTGCTAACCTTCCTTCATCTTAGAGATCACACTCCTGTTTCTCTGATTTTGTTTTCCTACTGCCAATTCAAGTTCAGGACAGGTGGTAACAGAATTTCTGCCACTTCTCATAAAGAACAACTTATTTACCCCTTCCTGCCTTATCTAGATTACTCCTTCCAACAGTACAACTTTGGTCTTTTTCTTAGAGGGACACCATTTTTTTTTCTCCAGGTCATTTGTTCGAATAATCAAAATTATTTTGAATTCTGATCCTATCTTCAAAAGTGCTTTCAGGCCTTTGCAATCTGATTTTATTGGAAGATAAACATACTGTCTAATAAACATACTCTTTATTCCATAATTGAGGATTTTTTTAGCAAAAATATCAAGTATCAGGCCCAAGACACACATCCAACAAGCTTCAGTAAATACATCTTTACATTTAAAGGTGAACATGAATGTGAGAGAAAAATCTGCGATAATTTATAAATTCAGCGAATTTACTTCTCTCCTCCCTGACACGAGAGCACAACCAGTGCTCAGAATATGATTCAGGTGCAACTTGTTTTTTCATGTTCTTCTGAGGCAGTGTGATCAGCTGCTATGCTACATATGTAATAGAGTCCAGTGTAAGTGTTTTTGTGGAATGAACAAATTGCATGCATTGGGATTTTAAGTAGAGCTTGTGATATCATGACGAGAAAGATGAAGAAATCAACATTAGAAAATTAAATGAAATAACATAAAGGATATCACAGGGCTCCTTGAGCATGTGTAAGGGGAAGTTTTCTAAACGAAATTTGAAGCAACCTGAAATGCAGATTGGGGCTAAAATAAGAATATATACTGAATGTTGGACAGACGTCCAGCGATGATTGTTGGAGAGACATCAGAGACATCAGGGAAACCAGAAGGACCAGAAAGTGAGCTGTGAAGGGTATCATGGTGTTCTCTTCCACAAGGCAAAAGGAAAGAAGGATTCATTTAGTTTTAGCCTAAGGAAGAAAAGGGTTAGCAGTGAGGATATATCTCAGCAATCGAACTTTACAGAAAAGTGGACAGGAAGAAGTCACAATTTGAGAGGGAGGCTGGAAAGATGCCTTTACAGAGGTTGGAAAAGATAGCAGTGACAGATACCAAGGTTCAAGGAGTGATTTTCCAGACAAGGGTTTACCTGCATAGAATTATTTACTTTGTGAATAAAAAAGAAGTAATAAGCAGTTGTTTAATCCTTCTGAAATTTTATCCAAGCCTACTGGAATAAATGGAAAAGCTACATTGACTTCATGTGGTTGGGAGTAAATCCCTTAGAGTGTGCCACTGAAACATTACAGGATAAATTAATCCCTGGTGTAATTTTATTAAAGTAAACTGAATTTATCCTAAGGATCTGTTATGTCAAATATACATTCAAGCTTTCATTTACTCGTTCTTCCTTTCATTCATTCAAACGGGATCTCAGTGTGTTGTAAACAGTGTGCTTACTGGAAAAAGACAGGAAATGTGCACTGTGAAGAAGAACATTAGCTAACAAGAAATACGGTTTCAAAAAGCATTTGTTCCAGCACATATTTTAAAATATCTTTCATAATTAAGAAACTTGAAAAAAAAGAAAAAAAAAGCAGCAAAAAATCCCCCATACACTATCAGGGGGACACTCCTCGTATCCCATTGGATTTGTGGTTCCTATCTGATGAAAACAGCACTGAGCTGGAACAAACAATGCGTCAAGGATGATTATGTAACATGAGATGAAGAAATATTTCTCAACCCAGTGCCAGGAAAGCTACAGGCAATTCTGGAANACTCCTCGTATCCCATTAGATTTGTGGTTCCTATCTGATGAAAACAGCACTGAGCTGGAACAAACAATGCGTCAAGGATGATTATGTAACATGAGATGAAGAAATATTTCTCAACCCAGTGCCAGGAAAGCTACAGGCAATTCTGGAAGTCACATGCTTTCTGGTGGGACTTTTTTTGCATTTCTGTTTTTGTATCTTGTACAAAAGGGTAGCCCTATTTCGGAAGTCAAGTTGCAGAAGGAAACAGCCAATAGAGAGGATCTTTTCTGCGTTTGTGAATTCCGGTTGAACCACAATGAGCACATTCTTCCTTCTCTCTTGTGTGTGTGTGTGTTTGCAGTTTTGTTCTTGTAGTAGTGAAAGTTAAACGGATAGAAAGGGATCAACGGGGACATTGTTGAAATGACCTCTGGTGACCATGTGAAAACAAAGGAGGGCCAGTAGATGGACACTGCCCTAGCTAGCCATATATGCAGTGTACGATATCTTTTTTCAGACGTATTATTGTATACTGGATTCTATACTGTTATGTTTTGCTCATAGTGTCATTAAAGACTAAATGCCAGTGGGAGACTAAACACTGTATTCTAAGAAAACAGCAGATAAATATCTGGGGGAAAAAAAGAAACAATACAAAGCAAAACAAAACAAAACAAGGGATTTTGTGTAGTAGCATATAGTGTGTCTGAAAAGCAGTGATAAAATGATAATTAAAGCTATGAAAAATTTAGTAACAATTCAAAACAGATTGCTGTGAACATTTTGCCAGTTTCAGCTGTCCCAAGCTGGCAACAACATGTCTGCATGGGGAAGGCAGGGGCTGAACAAATCCTAAACCTCAGTGCAACGTTCAATCAGTCTACGGATCGGTTGGTTACACAAGGCTGGCAGAACTATCCCACTAAGCAGTTCTGTCTAACCCCACAGTCTGGAGCTTGTCCCAAGCTGCAGCTATGTAAGACATTGCTGCAATATAGAGCAGAAACTATTAATATTGCTTTCAAAACTAGGACCCTTTTCTACTAGGATGCATCTACTGATTTTTACCTTTATAATTTCCAGATTTTGGGCAAGTCTCACTAACTTCGGTCTGTGAAAGGCTTAATTAAGTTTCCTCAAAATACTGTCATATGCCATTTGAGACTTCAGCATTTAAATAGTCAGTGACACCTGGATGTGACACAGTACTTATGAGACACAATCTTCTTCCAAAAAGGGTAGCCTGATGCAAGAGGAACAACACTGTACACTCGTGCGCTCGTAGCTGAAACCCACCCTAAGCACAGAATTCAGATCACAAAGGAAAACAGCTGTATTTAGGTATCTAGACATGCAAGATGTCACCTGGACACATAAGTATGGTTAATCACTCTTAAATTTCCACTGACAGTAGTGGTCAAATCTCAATTATTTACAAGGACAGTTTAGACGTAGATGTAATGTCTACACAGCTCAATTTTGATGTCTTGATTTGAGGGCTAAATCTTACTTCGAGGTTAACATCCTGCTGGTATTTCTCAGATTATAGTTTAGCTACTAGGCATCAAATTCCTATAGAAGTGGCCAACTATTGTGTTGAAACCAGAGTTACAGTGAATAAAAACTTTGGGACAATTCTTGAAACAAGCCTGTTCTTATCTATTTCTGTCTTGGGAACTACTTAGATGCTATAAAATTGACATTAAATATTAAGTGTTAGAGAGCTATTTCAAGTTTGCACCTTAACCTATATTCATTTGCCAAGTAGGTAAATAAGATTAATTAGTTGGAGGATTATGTTTTGTGTTGTGGAAGTGAAAAAAAATTGCCTAATCATGTGAATCACCAGTAGTATCTAGCAAAACCCTTTACTCATTCCTGTGGGTAAATCAGGTGATCAGGAGAAACAAACACTGCTAAGGGACAGGCAGAGGAGGGCCTTCCCGTCTCCTGAACCAGGAATCTACTATGCATACTGTAGTGTTTTGTCACCTTATTTTCCATAACATCATTTTCTCTTCTCTGAAAAGGAGAGAACACAACAAAGAAGCAACCTCCCCTTCCCCTACCCCCAGGAGAAGGAATAAAAAAAGGAAAAAAAATGAGGTTATTTTTTTAGAGAACATCTTTCCTTTCATTGTTCTATGTTCTCTTCTATGGAATGACCCTGGATGGCCAAAACAAAACACAAGACTAAAATGATCCTTTTATTCTCTTCTATTGAACTCTAAACCAGATGGTGTTTTTGATTTAGGCTATAATTTGTATAAGGAGTGGTAAGATTTTTATAGAAAGTCCCAGGTAGTTTTGTCCCAGTTCTGCTTCTTCCTCTTTTTTTAACTGTCCTTTATTTATCATTAATGAGAAAACTGATATAAAGAGAGATACACCTTGTCTTTTATCACTTTAAATTTAAATACACGCAACCACAGCCTGGCTCCAATCCCACAAACTATCCAAAAGATATCACTCAAGTATATCATGCGTCTTTCTATTTTGCAAATCCTTCAAACTGCTTTTATATTTCAACTTTTTTCTTCCACAGCTGATGCACCAGTGGCTCAGGGAAGGATGACCACTACACAGAGAAACTTTCGTAACTTCACAGATATCTTGCAAACATCTGACAATACCAACAAAAAGAATAATTGAAAAAATTGTCAGAAGGATGAGAGAAACATTCTTAATTGAGGAATGAATTAAGCTATTTTTTTAAATCTAAATCTGAGTTTATTCATGTTTTGAGAACTTCAAGGCTACAGACAGTGTTTCAAAAATCAGACAAAACAGATCAGATTCTTATCTCAGTTATACAGTATATCTGTATTGAATTTAACGGATTTACACGCAGATGTAAACTGAGACAGAATCTCCACCATAGAATATTAAAACCCTAGATTAAATGCTCTTACGATATTTTGAGTGCCTATGCAAATACTATTTATTTAATGTTTTCTTTTAATATCAGTTTCAAACGTACTGTTTAGTACTCAGTATAATAAACAAAGTTTCAGCAATGAAAAGTACTCATACCTTCCTAACAGGAATAATGCCTTTAGAAAATATTCAAATGTAGTGTCTTCTTTTCTTGGGCCGTGTGGTGGTTTGGACAGCAATGAACTGCTTTTCTGGGAAGAAAAAAGAACAGAGAGGATGTATAGCCTAAATTTGTGCTGTATACATTTGCTACTGTTTGACCCTTTCACACAAAAGGTGATTCAGATCAGCAGCATGCCTAAGAGGCATCACAGTGGAGTAATGAGAGTGCAGCCACACTACACTCTGAGTACAGGATCTATTCTTATGGTTTCTGTGGGACGAAGGTGATTTTTAAGAAGTTGTTAATGACAGTTAGTTTTCCTTCTGCTTCACATTCAGATCATTTGAAACACTCTAAGTAAGTATTAGGATGTATCACCCTGTGTCTTCAGGAAAATCTAGTGAGAGAAACCAGTAGATAGTAAACAAAAACATTATTGTTATTTATGCGCTGACATGGAGTCCAGTTCAGTCCTGTTCTAGCGATTTTGTGTACGGTTGGGGAAAAGTCTTGTTTTCCATTCTCAACAGTTCAGGGTAACCAAAGTGAGAAATCTCCATTTTGCAGAGAGGGCACAAAGCACTTGCTGAAGAAACTCTTCACCAAAGCAGCAATTAAGCCCAGATCACAGTCCATATATGAGGTAAAATACTACCTCAACAACAGTCATCTTCCCACTAGAAAAAATCAGTGTACTGTCACAGAACACTTCCTGCATAGTGACAATGAGCGTGAACTGGTATGCCCTTTCAAGATAAATACATTAACTTGTTGCTTGTTTTCTTAATGACGGCAATAGCGACTGCCTCTGTAGAAATTGCAGGATGTGTCCGGTAGAAGATATATATGATTTAGTCTACTGTACCTTTACCTTTGCCTATGTATTTGCTTTCTGCATACCAATTTACCTCTCTCAGAGAAAGAGTATTCCACGCTATAGCAGATTAACAGAGTTCTCCTGTACTGCTGTTATTTAGTGTGCAATATAGACAAATATTTCCTCTTCTGGGCCCAAATACGGAATTCCCCTAGAACTACCCTGGCCTGAAGCCCAGGATGAACAAAATTCAAATGCAAGTCAATAAGCATGATGATTTCATCACTATAATTTCCTGAGTCCTAGGAATGGCCTATGTTTTCTGAAAGGTCACTTTGATTTGAGGTTTCAGGGTTGGGTATTCTTCAGTGCTTGCTACCTAGTGGAATTTCCAACCTAGTTTTAGGTTCCCAGGTAAGTGAAGAGAATTCAGCACCTGAAAACTAGTAGTCTGGAAAGAGTTTTGGTTTTAATCAATCAGCATTTGAATACTGTGCTTGCCTCACTCTCACAGTGGGGAAAACGATTCATCACAGCTCTTTATCATCTCTTCCATACGTAGATGAATAAGAAATGTAAAAGTATAAGCAGTGACAAAAGTTATATTTTATGCCTGGAATTCTAGTCTAATGCCTAGTTGTATTTGCTCACGATTCTAAATAAATCAGTGGAAAAGATTATTTTCTATATTATAAATAAGTATACATCTCTGACTTCTCGTGAATTTCAAATTCTAAGTATCATCAGCCTCAAGTAATGCATATTTTATGTGAAAAAAAATCCACTATGATTTAGATTATTTTTTGTTTCTTAAACATGTCAATATATCAAAACCAGAGCGATACTGAAAGCCTTCTTTTCCAAATCTTCTATTGATCACCCAGAAGCAGATAAAATGGAATTCAGACTTCTCCCTAAGGAAGTACAGATGCATTTAAAATCTCTCACTCCAGCTAATATTTTGTTATGCCAGAATGAAATCAGAAAACTGACTGAATTTATTTGCCCTTTCAAGGACGTGTTCCTGCACACAGCATGATCTGTGACCTGTATTAAATCAAGCGTGCATAACTATGAACTAACTTACTACTTTTGTATGCCGTCTCACTCCAATTAAACAGATGTATGGTTTATCTCAGTAAAGATAGCGCATCGAACAGCAGTTGCTATCCTTTTTTTTATTTTAGCTAGAAAATGCCTCACCCTTCTCTAACAGTAAATTTTATTACTGTATTTTCCTAGGTTAAATACATTTTTACATTATTTTCTCCTTAACTATTTCTTTCCTGGTTAATCTTGTTATATTACTACATTTCTTGTGAAACAGAGAGCACATGCTGGCCGTTGACTGAAGAAGACCTGGAGGCTGGACTATACATAATGAATAAGGAATAATTAGGATGAAACAGGTCCTGACCTGCTTCCATCTTGGCTTTGCACGAGCCAGAACTAACACTGAAAGAAGGAGGGAAGAATCCAGACAGGGAGGTGGGGAGTGAACTTGTTGTTAAAGAGTGTTTTGATGTTTACATATATGGAGCAAAATGATATTTGTGCAGGTACATGAATTTTTTATCATTTTCTGCTTTCTGTGCACTGCCTTCCAACATAAACATTCATTTAATGCTGCATCATTCACTATAGACTTGAACAATGATACACCGCATTTCAAATCTCCAAAGCATGTCACAAACACTATTCTGCAACTTTGGAAGAGAATGGGGGAAAAAACAGAAAACTGCATCTAAAAGTTCATGAGCAGGATTTGGCGGGATGGGGGGTGAGAGGGGGAAGGAAGCTTTATTCAGTAGTCTCAACAGATTTAAGTCAGGCACATTCTTCACAAGTCTTGCTTTCATGTTTGAAGGCCATTACAGTCAAAATAGGACATTTGAATCTTGTTCTTATTTATGTTATACCAGAGTATATGAACCTTGAATGTACTAGTTCAAGGTCAACAAAGCTGTCAGTGGTTTATGTTTGAATTTGATTTATGTATACAAGAAAAAGTTTATTTCTTTTATGAAAACACGTGAGAAATTTCTCAGAGGGTTTCCTATGACCAGGGCACTCTAGGCCACCATGACATCATCTGTAAACACCTGTAGTGCAGATGCCTGCTTTAGTGACACTGCACAATGTTGACTTTTACATAAGCACTTTTGCAAAAATGAAACATTTACTCGGGTCTAAAGGCAGCTATAAAAAATTCTCTGAAAAAAGTGGAAAAGGAGAGCAGAATCTGGTGGATGGATGTGAGCACATATAATGATAGTATAACAAACATTAATAAAGAAGATGGGATGAATTTCACTCAGTTGAATTTCCTTCTCAACACCTACAAAAAAGAGAAAACATTTTTTACAACTGTTAGCAGCCCTGTTGAGTGAGACAAGGAGGTCTGACTTTGGCAGTGCCAGAGCCCAGGTTAGAGGATTCTTCTTTTTCTCCGTCTCCCCTCCCACTGCAACAGTGACAGCAGCAATTTAGAGCTTTTCCAGGCTGCTTCTGTTCTCTGCTTTCGCTCATGCAAGCAAAGTTATTATTAGCTTCTAAGGATCGTGCATGAGAAAGAGATGTGCCTGCCTCTCATGTTGGTCCAAGGCTCTGAGCTGCCTGTGTGTGTTAATTGGGCTGTGCTTGGTGACTGAGTATCTCTTCCCCTTATCTCCCAGGAAAAGCAGGGGCATCAGACGACTGTCCCTGCAGCTGCAGATTGCTAGCTGGGTTATGCTGAATAGGGTAAAATTCATCTTAGCTCAGGGAAATAGCGCACACCTAGACAAGCTGCAAGACTGAAGAAGTGAAAAGCAGATGCAAGGTGAGATAATATGTCAAGTGTTGGAAAATTTGGGTTTGTGTCCAGAGAAATGAACCTTAGAAAGGTTTGGCAACATGGAGAAAAGGAGAGAAACGCCTGCTCCTTTTCACTTTCTCCAGCAGTGGAGGATGAGAGAGAAGTAGAGGATGAGCTGGTGAAAGGGTAAAAGTTATTCCTTGAAATTCATCTCCACAACTGGGATCAGACCCAAAACCTGTGAGAGTCCTTGTTTTTCTAGTTCTTGTCATCTTGCTGGCAGGTGAAGGGCAGTCAGAGTTGCCACGTGTCACAAATAACACATGGCACCTGAGCATCTGTCATGCCTCCTCACATCCCAGGTAGAAGGTCACTCGCTGTACTCCTGGGGAGCACTATTTGTCTCACAGGAACGTGCCGCAGGCCAAAAGTCAAGCAATCACAGGCTCCAGACTCAGTTGACTGTTGTTAATAATTCCTTGTAGTTCACAACCTTTGTAACCAGTCCAGGCTTCATTTCCCTAAGCAACTCAGCAGGTAGCTATCGGGAGATGTGCAAAAACAGAGATAAAATGAATGTATTATTAAACAAATAGCCACAGGCTTAGGAAATGTAGACCTTTCAAGCTTTAAAGGGCACACGTTCAGGTTTGCATTGCGATTCAGGACCTTGTGCAGTACTGACTGGTGTGGTGGGCGTACAGAGTGCAGCGTGCTGAAATCCCCCCAGCCTCACCCAGAGCTCAGCAGCAACCCACTGAGCTCAGAAAAAGCAGTCTATCCAGTGTGGCTTCTCAGAATAACCAGATTCACACAAGTGAAGCAATCCTGAGAAGACTCCCTCAGCCGTCAGTAAAAGAGAAAATCCTAGAAAATCAGCAAAATGCTTACTCTACTAACCTGGGACTCATTGGGCAAAAGAAAGATCAAATCTTTTGGGATTCATCCTTAAAGACAGCAAGATGCTCTTTTCTTAAGATGCTATCATCTGCTGTGGGAAAAAAAGCCATAAACAACAAAAACCAAGTTGCTCCCATTGGGTCAGTTTGATTGCTATCTCTGCCAGTTCTGTTTTCGGTAAAGTGTGCTGTAGCTCTAGACACTGAGCAACAGAAAAGAATGAATGTATTAATTGCTAAGCTGTATTAAGGGTTTAAGTAACTGATAAGTTTGGAATTTCCTTTAATGGCTTATTTACTATACTTACAGTAATGTTTTGAACTATGTAATGAACTTTCAGATCTGTCATAAGACTTTTCTTACTTTGCCTGGAGACACATAACATGTCAGCCTACTGCCATGAGCTGTTTTGCTGTGCAGTGTTGGGGATTTATTCACTCTCGCTAAAATAGGTGCAGGTGGGATTGCACTTACAGAACAATTTTGTTTTCAGTAGGCAAGAATGAATGTTTCAGTCAGGAAACAAATTCAGGTTTCCTAAGGTGACATGAATTTTACCCTATGAAATCTTCTTAAACCCAATGAAAGGCTTAATTTTCCTGAACGAAGATGAATTAAGATATTTGCAGTAAGAGTAGCAATAGTACGTGAAGTAGCACTTGTGAAGACATAAGGGCAAGGTATACAGAAAGCTCACATACGTAGAAAATGTTGACAAGCTTTTAGACATTATAGCACCTCTGCAGTCAGAAGAACTTTCTGGAGTTTTTTATATGCTTAGGTAATACATCTGCTGAACTCTGTCACAGGAGATACTACACAGAGAAATTTCTGTGAAAACTATTGCGGACCAGCAAGAGTTACATAGGAGATGTCATGGTCTCAGTGGACTATCCAGTGCAATTTTGACTATGGCAGAGATGCATGTGTGACAGAATTTTTGAGCTCTAAATATTAACCTTGCCCCAGTGTAACTTGTATTTTTGCATTATGGTATTTTTGCATTTGCATCTTTGGGGCTTCAGGAGAGGTTACAGAAGGGTTTTAGTCAAATAGTAATGCAAGGGTGGCACATCAACTTAAGCCATAACAGTTCATTAACTAGATGGAGTCACTCTGCTACTCTGACCTCTTTGGTAACCAAACAATCCTGGACAGTTTGAAAGTCTCACTGTGCAGCTACACTTACACAAAATAAGTTGCCCCAAAATGGTGTAAAGCAAACATGCTAAGTCAAGTTAAATCTTCAGCTTTGTGAGTGGGTATCATACATGATACGGAGCAAATTCAATTTAGTAGTGATAGACACTACTTAATTTAACTTTAAAATTAAAGTAACTAGAGAAAAGAGAAGTCTCAAAAGAAAAAAAAGGGACTTTATAAACCCTTATTGCTTCAGGGGTTTACAAAACTCCGAGCTGTTTAATTAAAATAAGGTCTTTTTCATTAAAAAAGACCTGTTGATTAGTTAGTTAGGCTAAGAGTCATCTAACTTAACTTTAAATATCTGAAAGATGGACATGTCAGTCTGAGCTACTCATTTTAGCTTTTCCTCATAGTCAGAAGATAGCAACAAGGTGATTCAGGTGACCTGTCTTTGAATTGCTACCTGAACACGAGACAAATCTGTATCTGACTATTTCTCCTCATTGACTATAAAGAGAATTTAAGGTGAATAGTTCAGTCTTAGATGTTTAAGTTTCAGATGTGTAAGTTATGGTAGACTAAAACTTATCCTTCCTCTATCTTCCCAACAATATTATTTCTTCCATTACATTTTCTTCTATATTCACTCTGTCTCAGCAATAAAATTTCCTTAACCTATCTTGGGAATTGATTCAACAGCATGGCAGATCTGAAGTCAGGTATCTTACACCTTGTTCTGATACTCAGTAATATAAAATTTCTTCCAAAGATTATCTCAGAAGCAAAAGTCTTAAAACATTCAGCTGTCACTGACTTTCTCTGGTTTTCCTCTTTTCTTTTCTTTCTTTGTTAGTCTCTTTGCTATGTAATTATTGTGTAATAGGATCTCTAAAATTTCAAATTATCAAGTGATGCATGTAATGATTGGAAAAATATGTAATAGTAACAAAGATTTCAGTAGTGCAATAAATGCACTAAATAATTTGCTAATTTTCTCACCTCAATCCTTGAGCCTTGGCTTTAGTGCGTGGGAGCTTATTCTAGGGATGAAAGGGGAGCTCAATGCTTTTGCTTATTGAATCTTTCAGTTTTATATTTTGTTTGAAGTGGCTACTTTGGAAGCATTAACATAGCAGAAAACCTGGGCAAAGGAGCATCCACAGCAAATAAAATGGTTTATTTTCACAGAATCTATGATGATCTAGAAAATCATTACTAGTGACATTTGTTGAAAAAATTTCCACTAACAACACTTACCAGACTGCCTGACTTCTCGCCTTATTTTACAAATCAACGCAACATGAAACAGTACAGAGCAAGCAACTTCATCAAGCATATTTTTCTCTCTGTTGTTACTGCTACCTTAGTAGAAAAGTTCAAAATACATAGTCAGAAATGTAAATAACATTCTTCAGTTTTACAACATTTTCTTTTTGGCAATTATGTTAATTTATGATATGTGAAACATATTGCATTTATTATATGTATGTACTGTATAACTTGCCACATTTCTGTACAGCATGTGTTACTGTAAGATTTGTTAATGACACAGTAATTGCAGTGTTTTTCTGAGTTGGGTTGTCATAACCTGTCTGAGCTCTACAGAAAGACTGGCTAATACAAGTTCTCATTGGGAAAACAAACAGAAAGGAAGACAAAAAATAAAAGCAAACCACAGTAAGAGAAAATTATGACTATCATTCCAAAATTATTTAAAAAACCATCAGAAACAATAGAAATACTGCAGTATCTACAGGGGAATTTTGCTGCATTTTTTGTTCTGTTTCTAGTCTGCTTAGCCCAATTCTCAACAAGAATTACTGCAAACCTTAAACAGGATCCCAAAAAGTTTGTTCTTGAATGCGTTAACCTAGAAAGCAAGTAAAATGCAAGCTCATTTAAAGTCTATAGAAAAACTGCTGGGAAAACTGCAGGTAGCTCAGGAACATGACAAAGACTGCAGTGCTCTGTGGTGAATTCCCACTGTCTTCTGTGCTGGACAGACAACGATGGTTCTGCTTTACAGCAAGTTTTGAGGTTTGAAATTGGTAGGGTTGGTAGTTGTACCAAAAAACAGGTCAAAAGCTTTCTTTTCAGAAATCTCATTGAAAGTGTCTTCAGAATCTGTTCAGTTCCATTAATGATTTAGCTTAAATAAAACAACACCTTTCAAGAAATACACATTTTGTCGAAAACTGCCTGACCAACTCTGCCCTGTGTTTAGAGAGGCCATTTAAAAATAGGTTTAAAGGCACTTTTAGAATTGCAAATTAGGGGAAATCTATTTACTCGAGAAGTGTAGATCCATAAATAATGCTGAACTTCTATCTTCATCTAGCAACAACTGGTATTTCTGACAAGTTGCAATTACTTTTCAAGGACAAAAGCTGCATGTGACTTTTCAGGACAAACCCTTCAATTCCTGCTCAGAACTCAGCAACCTTTCTGTTACTGACCTCTGCTACAAAGCTATCTGACTTTTTGTTTTTTCAGCTACCTGACCTTTTGCAGAAAAAATAATAATCCTAACAAACAAGAAATGTACTACAAACAGAACAGCTTCTAGATCTACCCATAAAGCAGCTCTCTGCTACCAGTTTGTGTCTCTGCTGTTTGCTTGTAGTCTCCCTGTTCCCTGCCTTCCATCATCTGTGATAATTACTTTGTCGTGTTATGTTTCCAGAAAAATTATCCTCTGGACAATATCCTTGTATTTTTACATATCTGAAGACTGTATTGCACACAGTTGGAGCATTAATAATAGAGAAGATTTCACATACTCGCAAGGATGTCAAACTGGCCTTGCAGAGAAAAGGGACTTGTCTCTGGGGCAAATTTACAAGGATTAAAACGTGTAAAAATTTTTGAGTTCAGTTAGACTCTTTTGTGAGCCCCCTGTTCTCAAAAAATGGATTGCAGAGTTAATGAAGAGGGTTACACATTTCTTCCTCTGGCAGTACTAATCAGGCAGTTCTAGTTTATACACAGTGTTCCTTAGGTCACTTGAAAAAGACATGACCCTAAAAAACTCTACTCACATTTTAAATTTTTCTTACTATGTCGCTCTCTCATAGTTTGTGCTAGTTCAGACCAACAAAATTATAGGTGGCTTTGCCTTGAGGATACAAAGCCAGAGTGTGAGGGAATTCTCTCTAATGTCTTTGGATCAAAAATGAGAAGATCATGTAAGACTGGAGCTAAATTGTCCACTCTCTCATTAAGGTTTGAAATTAAGTTTCTCAGCCACAATTAAATAAGATTGCATACTTCTTTAAGTAAGAAAATGCACAGTAAGTGCTTGTAAGAGATTGTGAAAAAGGCTGATTTTAAGAAATTAATTTTAGCGTATTAAATAGCTCCATCTGAAAACAATTTCAGATTCAGACTAATAGGACTTGAGGAAACTATCTTCTCAGCCAGTGTATGTTTGAATTTAGGAAGCCTAAAGCACTTTTTACCACGCTGTCATCAGACCTTAAAGGTATTAAAAGTACAAAAGTCCTTCAGATGACTTTTTCCTGCTAAATGGCTTCTTGTACTGAGATACCTGGAAACAGGTCTGTTTTTCATGTCATTGTCTGTTTGGCCCTCTGTGAAGATCAGGCTGGCATGGTGTTTTACATGTTGCAGGCTCCATAGGAGAAATTGCAAGTCATGAGGAAAGTATGGCTGACATCATATTTGAATTTCACTTTAGGTATGCTCTTGCAAGCAAATCCCAGGGGACGGGATCTTCCCGATACACAACATACCAGCCATCAGACCGCCATGGGATTGCTTGCACTTCAAATCCATGATATATGAGCATAAGAAAGAGTGATCAATAGTCCAGGCAGTGCCAATTTGGAATTGTTGAAAAGTGTCAAATATGAGGTATTTTGAACATTTTGGACCTGACAAAGCAGAAATCCCCAAAACTTTGTTTTCTGATAAATTTTCAGTATATTCCAATTAGAGAAGATGTATTGCTAGGTGATAACTCAAGAAATATTCAAGGAAGGACCGTAGCATTTGAACTGGATTGATTAATACAACTGACAATACAGAAGTAATTTTAAAAAATAATAAATCTAATTTTTCTGACAGTAAATGCAGAGCATCCTACCCTCAAATCAATTTTATGTGCAGCCTACACATATGATTTCAGAAGGAAGGTTTTTGTGTGCTACCATAGGACATAATTCTCTGAGAGGTATGCAAATGTAAAAAAAAAAATCCACTATATTACAGATAAATGTACATGTCATATCTTTCTTTATTCCAGTCTGAGAATCTTTAAAAGCACTTTAGAGTGTTTAATATTTTGTCTCCACTGACCTGTGTTGATCTTACTCAAGATTTATGATCAAATATAGCATTTTTCAGAATCAATAGTTTGCTGCTCAGAAAGGATCTCCTCAAGCACATACACCTAGGAGGCTCCCTGAAGATGCTGAGCATTTTCCTGCTCTGCAGCAAAGAGCCATGGGGGATTTTATCATAAGGTCAATTACTTATGAGTGGATGGAGTTTTCAGGTCTTTTGCACAACTACTTTGGTCATCATTGTCTGTTACCAGGAAGGAAGGAACAGGAAATCAGAATGTCTCAACAAGCTTATACGACGTTGGGGTCAAATTCCTATTGCAAATTGTTGTAACTGTTTGCTTCAAGAAAATGGTGTTGATTTACCTCAACTGAATATAGACTGGTAGATGGGTTTTCTGTGTCCTTGCTTTCACTTTGCAGATACCATGTTGTAGAAAAACATAGCATTTTGTATTATCTTTGGAATTTGTTGAGGGATTTACAATTTGCATTGAAATCTTTACTGCTAAACTGTACCGCTATTTGCTTATTGCTACTTGTTTGCCAAATAAGATTCAGCCAGTCCTTGGTACCACAGGGATGGGGTGCCTAGGAGATTCACAGGTGCCAGAAGAAAGCGAGGCAGCAGCAGTGCAACAGGGCGAGACCTCCCCTGTCCTCCAAATGGCAATGCTGACCGGAAAGAAGCCTGGCTGTGATTGCCTCCTTCCACCAATGGACTCAAAGGGGAACCATGGTGAATAATCTCTTCTGCCCTCACTCAAATGAAATGCCTTTCTAGCAAGACATTGACTGGGTCACTCAAGAGCATTGGCACAAGCTATCTAATATATGCTCTCTGAGATGAATTTTGAAATTTGTCAAGCATCTAGTTTCTGTTGAAATCATGTTGTATATTAGTGCTTTTTATAACACCTCATTCATTCATGTGAGTAGATGCCTCGCTGTGGAATGGACACTATCTCCAAAGAATCCAAAGATAATGTTTCAGGAATCCAGTAAGGCTCTCTGTACTATATAAACTAGCACAGCTCTACTGAAGGGATGATGAAATAGCTACCAGAAGGAAATAAGCCATTAGCAGAAACAATAAAAGGGATAAGCAATGCATAAATCCATAGAAAGAGAAGGTAAATTGAAATCCAGGCAATAAGAAAAAAATATCACTTAATCATTCGATTAAATGAGAATTCAATGGCCAAAAGAACTTTCGTTTCTTGAGATGGTATAACATATATGTGGAGCAGGCCTCCTCAGAAGGTAACAAAATGCAGTCTCTGCATTTACGTATGCTAAACATGCTAATAACTGTCTGCTCTCCCAGACTTAGATTCTAATACATTCACAAAGAGAAGCATTTCTCTGGCTCAGACATTTTCAAAGTGTACATCTAGATGAAAGCAGTACAACATTAATGTCCACAACAGGCATTAACAGAAAATTCAGACATGGGGCAGAGATTTAGGATTCTCTGAATAAACATCACTAAACATCTCTGAATAAACATCATTACAATCAGAAACCAGTGAGTGATAGATATTTTTTCTCCTACATCAGAAACATCAAAAGTAGGAGGAAGAAAGAAATAGGTTCCTCCATCTAGCAACTCTCTGTGTTTGCCCTTATCTTCTCCCATATTTGTAGTCTGGCCCTTTTTTCTCAGAATTCCTGGCCTAATAACAATTCTTAACTGATCTTAACTTTATTTCTTTACAGGAGATAATATTGGAGGACTTAAATTTACTAGACAGATTTTTTTTTTGTTCTACCTTGAATGTACCAGATTAGGTGCTGGACTGTCTTCCACTCATTGCTACTTACTGTTTATTTTTGAACACATAGTCAACCTTCACATAATTTTTAGGAACTGGCATAAATTCTTTTTTTTTTTGGAAATGATTTCCCACTTGCTGTTTTTTCAGTACTCAGTCGCTCCCATACATTCTCCATGAGCTGCTTTGTTAGGTATGAATGTATACTATGATAACTTCCTTAAATAAAAGAAGGATTTCATCTGTCTTATTTTTAATCATCTCATGTCTTTTCGGTTTTGTTTGTCTTGCACACTCTGAATTCCTGTTACAATCAAATCTGGGGTATAATGAATGAAAGATTGGCCCTTATTAATTATCTCTCAAATTGGCTCTGGTACAATAAACCACTGAATACTACTGAAATTAACAATTATACTCACAATTAAAATTTACCAAGTAATGAATACTTTCCAGTCTTCTCAAGTTTGCCTATTTCTGATAGGTCTGTGATGCTGCATCGTTTCACAGTTCTTGTATTTCTTGTTCATCCGTGTTTTTGTTTGTTGCTTAGCAAGCTAGTATCCCTTCCTTAGTACTTGCTTTAAGGGAAAGTGTTTATAAAAAGGAAAAGAAAGACCAATGGAAAATCTCTTTTCCAGGCCTGGGCATTGTTGTTCCCTCAGTGCTCTGTCCTTGTTCTATTCTGTTTGTGTTTGTTTGTGAAGCTCAGTTTTTCCCCTCACCAGATGGTCTTCTGTATCACGTGACATCTGCATCACATTTACAGGTGCAGGCTATATGTACACCAAGTATCCAGGTAGCTGCCAGTTATATATTAAAGCTTTGAGTGTTATTAGCAACTTTAATTAACAGCATATGAATCATGTACTCACATGTCATCTAGTTATGACCAGTTAGCTGAAACCCTTAGCTATGTTACAAACTAACAGCACCTGAGAGAACACGCTATGCCAAAGCATTTTCCATTTGTGAAAGAAACGACCTTTACAGAGCCATAATTAAATATTGGTGAGATACATTTCCATCATCAGCTAAAAACTAGTGAATTGTCCATTCAAACATAAAGGTACATATTTAAATGAAAGACAGTTGTACAGTTTATTTACATAGACACTGATCTAGTTCAAATGGGTGTTGAATGGGAGTCTTTTAAACTGTTTCATCTGAACAAGCACGAACAACTTTCCAGTAACACAGACAGCTGAGGCATAGTGATGTTATTTTCCTTAAAGAAGAAACAATTACAGACCACTAAAATAAATATTTTCTGGAATTTCTGACAGGAAGCATCCTTTATATCCTATTGTATTCTCTTACATTGGGACTGTTTTTTTCCAAAACTTCCGCTAAGATTAATAAAATAAATCTGACATTTATGTGTTATAGGGATTCCCAGAAATCTCTGATTACCCAAATGTATCTCACCTTTCCTCCACTAAATTACTTGGACTGTGTTAAAAGCAAATAATAGAGTAATTAAAGAAAATACAGATGATGAGGTAATGGAAATCCCCTTGTTACTTAAAATATCTGATTGGGGAACTGAAATATTCTAGAAAACTTTGGGTGTTTCCTCTGCTGATATACATGATTAAGTGCCCTTCAATGATGCATGAAAGTGAGGAGCCAGTGATGTGAAGCCCTACAGACATCTTGTGCCTTTTCCTGGGAAGCTCTGTGAGAAGGGGTCAGGGAGCCTGGGGATTTAGGCTCTCTCTAGTTTCTCATGTTGTCTCTCACCAATGGGAGGAGTGGAGTCTGTAAGCCGTTGGGTGAAGGACGGCTTCCCCAGGCCCTGCTGACCCAGCTGCTCCAGGGAAGGTTAAGCCTGAGTTGTGCAATAGCTTTTCCCTGCGTTTGTCCTGAGACTTCTCCTCTGCCCCAATTCCATACGCTTTATCTTTCCTCCAGAGAGACATTCCTTACTCCTTCTGGGCCTGATCCCAGAAGCACTAGGATGACAAGAAATCACGGAAGAGAGTTGCACTAATTTTAGTAGGCTTGGGAATAGCTCCTGTTGAAATCAGAGAGAACGAGCCCCTAAAATACTGAAAGACAAAAAAGCTAGAGACTAAGTCTTATTTCACACTGAATTGAACAAGAATATTTATTACTGTAATTGACTTCAATAGTGTTAGATTTAACTTTACATATTCTAGAGTATTTCCAGCAAGCAGTGAGATATTTTCGTAAACATGAAGCATTTTCTTTATAAGACCTTTCCAAAACTTTTGTGGAATGATATTTTGTTTTTACAGACCTAAAAGCAGTTCGGCAGAGAAAAAGTCTTTTTAGCACTATGATACACTAAGATCCAAGCATTACATGGTGTTCCTTTAACATTTTCCTTCTGTAGCCTTTGGGTTTTCACTCTTCCTGACAGAAATGAATGATTTCATAAAATCATAGAATACCAGGTTGGAAGGGACATCAAGGATCATCTGGTCCAACCTTTCTTGGCAAAAAAAAAGCAATTTAATTCCCCGTGTAAGTGTCATGAACTGGCTAATAACTCAAAAAGGAAAAATGCATCAAAGTGATCTCTTATTTAAGGTGGCTTGTACTGCAGGATACATAAATGTGTTTAGGTAACCAAAAAGTAAATCACAACAATGATCTCCCAGTCTGTTCTTCTCTCAAATACACACACTCACACATACACACACACACATATATGTGAGTATTTACGTACGTATTTTTAAAAACTTTTACAAAAAATGGTTTTATATTTGTAGATCACTTAAAAGGACTTTTCTGTGGAAGAAGAACTCACTGAAGTTAAACTGGCCTGTAGGAATTGATTTTTCTTCTTGCTGTAGTTGTTTCTCTCTTGCCCAAGGAAGGTGCGGCCAATTTTCCGGACTCAACAAGCCACATACTTAATTCATCACCTATCAGAGAACTGTATCTCATCTTTTGATGAGGCAAAAGATGGCAGTGATCACCCATTACTTCACATCTCCATTGTGGACAGTAGGGGGACCAACCACCAGGACTTTGGATGGTTTGCCAGTGCCTGTCAAAGCTGATGTTCCCAAACATGGTTGTGCCTGTACTGCAAAACTGCTGCTTTCCTTCACCCACACCTGCCATCTGGAGACTTGTAGGCAAGATCTCCTGAAAGTCCCACTGCCTACAGAGTAGGGCCTTCTCCTATGCCCTGGAGCTCAGGAGTTCCTCACTGTGGTGACCATGCAGTGAACTCAGATCTGGTTCATGGGTAAGAAGACTTTGAAATGATTCTTTGTTCAGTAGGTTTCAGTGTAGAGGGCAGAGATAAAAGGTGATGCTTTCACACGGACATCTGTTGCTCAGCAGATGGGCTGTTGTGTTCTACACTAGTTGGAGCTGTTTCTGGGTGTGTAGTCTATTCATTTCTATGCTTCAAAGCACTTCCATTATTTTATTTATCCATTAACTGAAACTGGAAGAAAAGAAATTACATGTAAATATTCAGTAAACACTGGGGAGTTCCTCTGCGCCAGAGCAATCCATTCTGGTGGAATACCTGTCCACTGAGGTTTTATTCTCTGGCAGTGGCAGATCTCATCTGGCTTCGCTGATGATACTGATCCCTCTGAAATGGAGTACCTGCCACTATAAACACCAATACTATTTTTTTTTTTCACCTTCCTCCTGCTATCCACAATGAGCCAGAAATGGGGTCCCAGAAACAGAGAAAATCCTTAGCATTTGGATTTGTGATTATCTTTCCTTCTGACAAAAGTGTTTGATCTTATAGTCACAAAGGCAGCTTCAAACACAGGATACGTTAAGGTGGGAGTGGTAACCGAAACCAGAGAAGAATGAGTAAGAGGGTGTGGGCATATGTGCAGAGGAGATGTGTTCAGAGTCGCTTCTGCAGCATTTATCTTTTCATGCCTATTAAAAAATTTACACTCACAGTACCCCCACAGATTAGGAAATATTCATCTGTGTGTGTGAGAAACAAGGAGAAAAAAATAAAAGAAAGACACAGAATTCTTAGGGAACTCCCAAAGGACCAAATGTTTGTTGTTGCTTAAGCTATATAATTTCATATTTACCCATCTCATCAGAGACAGTTGTATCTTCCTTATGACGTAACAAAACTCTGCGTTCACTGAGACTAACCCTGACTCCAAACCCACAAAGCTATATCTTGCCTATAAATCATTAGTCCAAAATAAAAGAAATACATATTTTAGTATTTATTTGCAAAGAAGTAATGGAACTTAATGGGGAAATAAATGCTATTTAAGCTTGGGCTTGGAAGGAATGAAACTGAGAGCTGGACCAGTGCTTCATCTGTAACTGAAGTAGCAAATGTTATCGTTCTGTTCAGAGCCATTTATTATTTAATGGTGGTTGTTTCTAGGTCAAGCTTTATGATGAAGGTAATATTTAATTAGAAGTAGACCTAGAACTTTGAGAGGAAAACTCCCCTGAACTGTTCTAATCCTGTGGTTGGAAAAAATTCTGCTTCAGTGACTGAACCCCACTGTGAACTTATCCACATTTGAAAATGGTGTGGAGACCTGGTTATCTGAGAGAACAGATCCATCAAAGAAACAGGATTTGATAAGAATATGCCAATTTTCCTAAATCCAATCACATGACAGGAAAATATAATTTTGGATAAAAAGAGGAGGGGAGTAAGATGAGGGTAGAATTTCTTGTCAGACTGGGAAGACCCACTCCAGAACTGTGCTTGTTGGTACCTGTCTAGTCAGCAAGACAGTGAGAAATCACAGGCTTGAGTTTTTATCTCTTGCATCCCAGATAAATGCCCTTACCATAGACATATTCTCTTAAAAAGAATATTTTGAAATATTTTAGTTTCATAATGACATGGAAATGGAACATTTTTGTAATCTCAAAATCATCTTCATAGGACACGCTCCAGTCCCCTTATCATCTTCATGGCTCTCCTCTGAACTCGCTCCAACGGGTCCGTGCCCTTATTATGTTGGGGGCTCCAGATATGAACACAGTACTGCAGGTGGGGTTCATGGGGACTGAGTAGAAGGGAAGAATCACCTCCCTCAACCTGCTGGTCATGTTTCTTTTGATGCTGTCCAGGATACGGTTGGCTTTCTGGGCTGTGAGCTCCTATTTCTGGCTCATGTTGAGCTTTTCATCAAACAACACCTCCAAGTCCTTATCCTCAGGATTGCTCTCAACCCATTCTTCATCCACGCTGTGCTTGGGCTTGCCTGACTCATGTGCAGGACCTTGCACTTGGCTTTGTCGAACTTCATGTGATTCTCATAGGTCCTCCTCTCAAGGAGGTCCACCTCTCAAGGGCCTCCACCTCTCAAGCCTGTCAAGGTTCCTCTGGATGGCTTCCCTTCCCTTCAACATCACAGCTTGGTGTCATCAGCAAACTTGCTGAGGGTGCACTCAATCTAATGCACTCAGTCTTAATCAAGCTCTGTCCATTAATATAATTCATCCAGAAATATTGCACATAGCACAAGTAAAAAGGTAAAGAAGCTGACTGCCCTGTCAAGTGATCAATTTATTCTTATACTGAACAGCATACAAATAACCCTAACTTAGCTGTATAATGCTTATATACCATCTTTTGTCTTTACATATGAAGCATTTTGTAAGCAGTAAGCTTTCTTTCAGGATGTCATTCAAGCACATTTTAAACCGTTCTTCTGAAAAGGGTTTAACTGAAACACTTGTTACAGTCTTTCCCTAATTAGAGACTAATTGATGAATCCTCCTGACCTTCCTGTGAAGGGATATTTTTCAGCTGGGAAAATGGAAGCCAGACGAGTTGTCTTGCCAAAGACTACACAAAGAGTTACAGACAGCAAAGATTTAAGCAGCTATCACCTCTCTCCAGACAGTACTGTTTTCCTAAGATCCATGCAGCTTCATTTCATGTACTTATACTACGTTAACAGGTTAACTGGTAGAGCTGCATCACAGACTTTGAAGTCAGGAAGTGTGGTAGACTACAAGGATACAACCTGATAACTTTTGAAACGTTCTCTAATGTCTCTTTATGGGTCAGGAGACAGCAGAATAAATGAGAACCTGGATACTATTTTATTGACACCGTTTCTTTTAAATTCTTAGACCTTGCAAATCATTCAAAAAGATCCCCATTTCTCCACGTCAGACAACAAAAAAGGGCGAAACGTTTTCTTTGACAGAAAAGGTCAAGGATGTTTTTCACTTTGATCTACAGTTCTGGCAGCCAAGGGAAATACAGATTCATGAACAAGGAAAATGATTCTTACGGTCGATTAATCTATTGCTTTAATTCCCTTCAGAGTGATTGCTGTGATCCCCAGGTGTTTTTACCCTGAACAGGGACTGCCTGTCTTAGTCTTTGATGACAGTCTGACAAATTCCTTATGGACAAGTGCTTACTAATACACATGTTAATGCACCAGCCACGCAGCAAAATATTTGTTACGTTAATTAAAAGCCTACATATTATCGACGCGTAAGGGCTAATGCTGTAGTTGTGTAAATAAAGCTAGATCATTGTTGTAGCTATGTATGAAGAAAACTATGCTTTAACAAATTATTTTCTTCAAAATCCTTCATTTCAAGCTATACTTCTGATTTTAACAGCAGCAGCCTTTCTGAATAAAGTAGGGACTTCTGCAATTATTTTATAGGCACATTTATCAAAACCTAGCAACACCACAGTACTAATTTGGGATTCGGCACTTTAACAAATGTGCTAGAAAGTAGCAGCAGGAGTTGTTCCCAATTTGTGAATGAATTCAGTGCTCAAGGAAGTGAATGAGCCAAGAATAGGCTGGGCAGAGAGAGGTGTGTGGTTCCTCACCCAGCTTTCCCTCTTCTCCGCAAGACAGCGCTTTCTCAAAGTTGGACTCATGAATTTTGAGGGTTAGTTTCAGAATTGAGTTCTTTTCTGAGCAAAAATATCTTATGTGGAAAGTAGAGTCTAAAATTCTTAGCCTCAAATGAATATTTGCTTTAATCAAACATATGATTAAAGAATGAACAACATTCATGTGATTAAAGAATGCCCAACAGACTATGGCCTAAAAGTTCCTGAATCTGCCTTCTTACACAGATTAGACATCCTCCTTTTGATTTTGTCCTTTTCTCACCATCAGAGACAGTAAAATAGTCCTCTCCATTCAATGGCACAAATTCTGTCTCTGTTCTCTCCCAGCTGCTCACCAAGCTTCCTTCTTCACCTTTGTACCACTGTAGCATTTGTGTTCAGCTTTTTCTTACATTCCCACATGCCTTCTCCCAAGTTCCCTTCTTTCTGAGGACACCTCTTTCACTGGTTTTATATTTTATCTTAAATCCTTGTTTACATCTTTCCCTGATTGTTTTTTTGTATAGATACACTGAATGGCTACAAATAGTAACAACATTAAAAAGAAATCAGCTTTTAAAAGCGTTATCTCTCATTTCAGATTGTCATGAGAGCTGTTTGAACACGTTCTTCAGCAGGGTCAAGTAAGATTTTCTGCTTTTCATTTTTATCTTGTTCTCTTTTTGACTGATTTCTTTCTTTCTACTTGTTCTTGTTTCAGCTCCAAAACACATGAAAACACACAGATTTAATCCATATACATAAACTAAAAAAACCCCAAGAAGTATTTTTTCCTTGAAAATGTCTCTACTTATTCAGATATTTAGCTGATATTGAACCACAGCTAGTAACCACAGAGTGGCCAAATGCTTTCTTTCCTTCCCAGGAGTCCTGTTAATCAGTCCCTCAGCTTGCATTAACTGGTACAGTTCTGTCAACTCAAAGGCAATACGCCTGTTTACTACAGCTGAAATATTGCCATGTGACGTTACCTTTTTTGGTTCTGTTCCTTGCATTCTGTAGTAGGCATATCACATCAACAAATTCGCAAAATGAATTGCTGTGCAATAAAGCAGTATGGCAATAGACCTAATTCACACCTGTGCACTGAAGTGTGATTCTTCTGCTGTGTACATGAGGCCAAGATGTTTGTCACTGACATGTAGAGAAAAGCTCTTGTGGTGACAGAGTAGTTATACAAGAGTAATTCAGGGCTGAGACATCTATCAAGAAAGAGGCACTGAGAAGTTCTGCTCAGCAGCAGTGTACTTAAATACACATGTATTTGCACTGCTGGATCACCACGTCATTTTCTTTCTTGAAATTATGTGTAGAATGTGGTTAAATTCTTATGCAGGAATCCAAATTCGTACTTTTATTTTTCCCCACCTTCTTAACTCTGCTTCCCTGTCTCTTACAAACAAATACATCAGGGGTTGTGTCTCACTTTTTGCTTTAACCTTCTAAAAGTTAAGCTAGTTGATCACATGCCCTTCAAGGCTAATAGGAGGGGCCTCATTCCCCCCAACGGTACTTAGCTCTCCATATACATTTCCGTAGTTTACATACAGAAGCTAGATAAGCTTACACACTGAAATCATAAATAGCTGAAACCGTGTGAAGAACAATCTCATTGTTTGTGACTGGATCTTATGCAGCACAGCAAGGCTGCCATTGTAGTACAGTCAATTATTTTAAGTATAAAAAGGAAATATTACAAAGTAGAGCTAGGATGTTTATGCACTCCACAAATGTGTAATAACACACTTTTATGGATACAGACATGTTACTATATATGCACCTAAAAATCACAGGAACTGTTATTACAATCCATCTATTAACCATTTCATTGAATTATTCTTTCATTTTTCTGAGGTGACTTGAGTTTAATGCTTCCATTTTCCCAGTGAATGGAGTACAGTCTCATCCCAAGCACTTCATAACTCCACTCAAATTCCATCTAGATTTTAATTTATTTGTAGCTCCAAGAGTAGCAGAAAACACAATCTGAGATCAGTGAGTTGAAACTGATTGACACTGGTTGATTTTTAATTTTTCCTGAATCCAAATTTCTGTATTTCTACTTTTTAATGTAATGAAATGCATGAAAATTGTTCATTTGTTTCATTTCATACAGTATTTTCAGTACTTTACAAATATACCAGTAGTAGTAATTGACATACATACTTGCAAAGAAAAAGAGTTAAGTCAGATTTAAATACGCAAGGCTTTAAATGTATGTAGGATCAATTTCTTCTATAGTCTGAAGCTGTTTTTCAACACTCAGCTACGAAAAGGCACGTAGTTCCTTATTCCTGTAGATCCAGCAAGGTGGATGGAACACTAGCAGTCCTAGCAGTGACAGACCTGACATATCCCATCTGTTGGGAGTGCTAAATGTGTCCGATGGAGCTGGGTAAGCACAGCAAGAATAACACAACATAGAAGCACCAGACTCACGTACAAATCACCTTCAACTTGCAATACGAAGAACATTTTTCTGTATTTTTGAGTGTCTAGAAACCTGAACTGCTGGATATCTGTAAATCTAGGCAGTCTCTAGCCAAAATTGTAAGATTGCCTAATACGGAAAGAGGCAAAGTGCCATACATAGAAATGAAAAAGAAATGTCTGAATGAATAAGGGAAGAGGTATCAGTTCGTAGAGAAAGATTTTGGAGATACAGGTGATCAGATGTGATCTTAAGTTAATATTACTCTACTTTTGGAAAAAGGTGAACATTATTCTAGGTCAGGTAATCAGCAAGTCGTATAAAGAGGCACTCCTGCTCCACTGAATGTTTGTAAGGTCTCAGCTGGGTTATTGTACATGGATTTGGGTGCAAAGGCTCTGAAACAACAGAAAGTAACTAAGGAAAATTTGCCAAAGGTCTGAAAGCCACAGTAAACAATGGAAGTTATCTCTGTTTCTTGCACAGAGCATAGAAAGTGGGATGTGAAAACAGTTTTCCAGTTCATTTGCTGCAAAAGGGTCTATGTGCTCTTTGTGTTGTTCATTACAGGACAAGAAATGGTGACTTTCATTTCAAAGTAAGGAAATCCCAGGGAAGGGGCTTTAATAGAAAGGATCATGAGGTACAGGAATAGATTGCTGGGCAAGAAGTTGAAGACTGGGACTGAAGTTCTTTTAAAAAGGTTCAAAAGACATTTCTTATTAATGACACAGTTCAGCTGCTCCTGTGTGGGATGAGGATTGGCCCATGTGTCCTATCCAACCCCCTCCACAGGTATTTCTATAAATACGTGCTCAGTCATCAAAAGCAACAGGGTCAGTGTGTGCCTCAAACCCTGCCCAATATCAGCCAAAATAGTGTTCAGGCAAAGGAGTCAAAGCCTTATGTCAAAATGAACATGAAATCAAGATAAAAATATGCTGAAATCTCCTACTCATTAACCTTGCTCCTTTGCCCCCCATATGGATGGGAGGGCAGGGGCTGTTGAGTCACTGCTTGCTGCCAGCCTCTGACATTGCACACCTACTCCAACGTCTGCCCTCACTTCAGTGTCTGCTGTGCAATACTGTGGGTGCAGTCTCACTAAGCTCCACTTCTACCTAAATCCTTTTTTGTTTCTGTATGGAAATATAACCAGCAGACTGTCTTGCACTAGCTGCAGGCAGCAGTGCCAAGGATGGCAGGGGATATGTGACAAAGTGACTGGTATTTGCTGATAAGGAAGAATACAGTGTGTTTCTGTGGAATGATTGTTATACAAGGTATACTACTCTTACAGTTTTTTAGAAGCTATACCTAAACGAACCCAACAAACTTTATATCTGGCCTCAGTATATACTTTTTATTTTAAAGGCTGCAGTTGACAGTGTGACCTGTATCTCTAATCAGAGAGTACAATACTAAAAAGTGAATGAAAAGTCCTGCTCTTCCCAGTTTGCATTTTTTCTCTTGTTGATGCTTGTGTCCCATTAACCATTCCAGAGGTATGAATAAAGCAATAGCATTTAAGCTGTTTGAAACTTATTTTTCACATACAGATAAAAAAGAATTTATTCCAATCTCCTTTAAATGATACATAATAAAACAAGGGAAATCTGGAAAAATGTAACTTCACCAAATAAAATAAATGATCTGACAAATATAATTGCCTACAGAGCAACACAAAATATCTTTGAACCATTTTGAGTAATAGTAAGCACAAATTTATTCCTCGCTACCCAGTAGTTTTGTCCAGAAGAAGTAGTAATTAAACAGTGTTCACATCATTTAAGTGATATAAAATCAGTACAGATGAGGGATTTTGGCCATATAGGTGGGCATATACTTCCACGGAAGCTTTTGTTACAGACGATAGTTTCATTCATACAAACAATATCATCATACAGAGAATCACTTACTATCAGAGTCTTTGAGCCCAACCTTGTCCCTCCTGAAACTACTGTTGACTTCAGTGGAGACAAAAGTGGCTCTGTATTTTTTAAAACTCAAAGCAGACCTTCTGTCACATGTGTTTTCCATGTAGAGTAACCAATGATAGGAAAAATTTTGCCCTACTTACTCTTCATCTTCGTCTGCGTACCAAGCTAAACATAGTCCTGGCTCAGTACATGTGATGCATTTGATGTTAGGGATGCTGGATGAATAACGAACGTGACTGACAAGTCCTTAAAAAAGATTTGTCACACTGAATTTTAAGCTTAAAAAAATCTCTATTCAGAAATAGAATTCATCTTTATTTTTAAAGTTACTAATATTTTCCCAACAGCAAGCGGAAATAAGGTATGATATAAAATATAGATGTTCACAGAACAAGAACTTTGGTTGCTAATCAACTTGACTGGACCTGATGTGATGAGCTTGTGAGGATAAGGGCAGTTTCTATTAGCATTTTGAGAAATATCTCAGGTCTGGTTCAGTCATAAGAGACTCATTTCTTCAGGCACAAGATAGACACCTTGTCTCTGGGTGGATGAAACTGGTACCTCATTTGCATGTGACACGTAAGTCCTTAATTCAAGATGCTCTTCATTTTCCTTCTCTTTCTTTTCTTAGAAAAATGGAAAATGTTACCATGAAGCTAGTGAACTCAAGGACCTAATCGCAATGAATCAGAAATAAATGCATTTAGTGTGCATTTCTCATCACTGGCTTGATGTGCAGCACTTCAAGAAGATTGTTGTTGTGTATTTCTAGGTAAAATGTTCTGCCACCCTGCTTCTGCCATTCAAGACCCTCAGCATCAGCAGTGTGTGCTGTACTACAGAGAAAGCAGAACAGCTGAAGTTATCAAGAAGAAAGGATTCAGCTGAAGAAGCTGAACTGACTTCTGTACACTTTTCCAGGAGAAGCATGCCATGAATAGGCATTAGGAAGGTGTAACATCGGGCAGCTTTGGGCAGTTTTGTCTTTCGCTACTTGCAAAGTGTGCCAGGGAGCAGCTAGGACTCCTTTTCACAAATTCTAGCCCAACAGCATCTTTTACATCTGCTCTCCTGTCAGTATCTTGTATCCTTAAGGCTTGTCTGTGCTTAAAAGGGATAGCTGTACTGCTAGAGCTATGCAGGCCCTGCTCTCTCCAGTGTGGAAACAGCCTGTACTAGAGGAGGAGTTCCTCTGCCAGTACCATTCTCAGGACAAGCTGCACAGGTGAAGGAACTGTTTACTTGTTTAATGGAATTTGTTGAGGTGGGTTTTTTTAGCATAGTTGTGTTGGTTAAAGCCATGAGATTTCTCTCTTCCTAGTCGACTTAATTATGCCTACAGAAATTCAAAATTCAGGGGAAGTCGGATGCAGAATTAATTGTAAGGATAAACCTTCGCTGTAGTTCCACAAACACCATGAGCTGAAACAAAGCTCCTCTGGTGCATCCCGTACTCCTCCTGCTCAGCGATCTGCTCCTTCCCTCTCCTGCCCGCAAGCCCTCTCTTCCCTTTTGCTTATGTAAGAGTTTGTGCAACTGTATAGTGAACTGGAGCAGTAAAGTCATCAGGGTAAAACTAACTTGCCAGAAAATTGGTTAATTTTAACTCTAACGAACTCCTTGACAGAGCTGACCATGTGGCCACACAGCACAGTCATGGCTATGACAGGCAAAGAGTAAGACCCGTGTGATATGGCTTCTTCTGGCAGAAGTCCCCAATTGTGTGTGCCTGGTGGTCTGGGAGCTGCAGTGTAGACATGCGTACATGCCTCAGCTTCTCCCCCGTAATACCGGGAAAAAAGTTCTTTCTCACCTCTCACTGATGCTGTGAAGATAAAATTTCACGGACTCTGCAATCATAGAAGTATAGAATCATTTTGGTTGGAAAAGACCTTTAAGATTAAGTTCAACTGTTAACCTAGCACTGCCATATCTACCACTAAACCATGTCCCTGAGCACCACATCTACACATCTTTTAAATACCTCCAGGGATGATGACTCCACCAGTTCCCTCAGCATCCTGTTCCAATGCTTGATAACCCTTTCGGTGAGGAAATTTTTCCTAATATCCAATCTAAACCTTGCCTGGTACAACTTGAGGCCATTTTGTCTTGTCCTATCACTTGTTACTTGGGAGAAGAGACTGACACCCACCTCGCTACAACCTCCGTATTGATCTTTAGATTTAAAACATATTAAGACGTCTGTGTTCCATAGGTAAATTAAATTGGTAACTCCAACAGTAAACCAAAAAGAAAGCTTCAGAAATACAACAGAAATAGATCTATCGAATTTCCATCTTTTCACTCACTTCAGGACTGGAGAGTCACCCTGGCACTGATCTGTGCCTGATCCTGTGCTGTGCTTAAACATCTCAGCATCCTCACTGTATGCAAAGCCCTTGGACCTAAATAGGAGAACTCATGTTTTTATGCATTCATCAAATCGATTTGTATAACTCCACTGGCAAAAATACTGATTGTGGATGCTACTTCTGAGAATAATTCACGATTATTCTGAAATAGCCTAATATTCATTTTATGAGAATAAAAATATGTCTTTTAGAACACTTTCTTTTCAGAGACACCTGAATCTTTGTGAAGTCTAATGTAAAATACCTTTTGGGCAAATGGACAGTCACTGCTTATACATACCAATAAGAGGCTTCTGTAAAGTGGGTCCTCTAAAACTGATACGGTAAAAAATGCTGCCTTTTAAAAATTGTAATTGATTTTGCTCTCAAGAGACACTACAAATATGCATTTCAGTTAAATATTTATCAGGCTAATACTGAGTTACTAGTAACTTAGATGTGTGATTATCAGAAAATATACTATTTTTATTAAGCACAGAGAGAGCACAGGCTTAAAGCCTAAGCACTTGGTGGGTCCCTAAATTCTCTGGGGCTATCTGGTCAGTAATGAACACCAGCTGTTCCACCCTACTGGTCAATATCCCAGAGGTTAAGGCATGGTTTGCTTCATGCATTAGGCATTTGAAAGAGCATTTAACAGCAGTAGCCAAGCTGCTCAGCTTTCCAGAGATAACAGAATTATTCTTAAAAACTGCTTCATGACAGTCTTTCACAACCAAAGTCAGTCAATAGATAGTCAAAGCTTTCCAAAACGCATATACCCTTATAATGCAAATTTTAGTGGTTTATTTTACCTGAAGATCAAGTATGTGAGACTGGCTTTGTTCTTAATAGCAGTGAAAGTTACTTGCAGTTTTGGAGAAAGCAGTACCCATGATATCAGTTCTGATGGAAAAATTATAAAGAACTTAGAATATTTCAGCACCTGCTGAAAACATTAAGTTCAGCACTGCATCATAATTGTGTCTTCCTTGTTTTGAGGAATAAATAGCAAGTTTTTTCTAAACATATATTTTGAGTGAATGACTAGATAGACTAGGGAAAGCCTCTGTTTCTCAGGACTAAGAAAAGGAATGAAAAATTTTATGAAAGGAAGGAAATCAGGGCTACTTTTTACATAGATCTAAATTCATGTTCTATGACGATATCATTTCCTCCCTGATTTCAGTCTATGGTAAGTCAGATTCATAGAATTATCAGGCCCGCATTTTTTGTAAAATCAAGCCAACTGAAGACATACCAATAGGAATTATAAAATAGTCTTCCTGTCAGACATCTGTATACCGATGAATTAATTGCATTATAATGCAGACTGTATATTTTATGAATATCATGCACTGGCTTGATAACAGAAAGGTTGTTCACAGATGCCCTTTCCATCTCTTTCTTCGTTAAAATAATGAAGAAATGCAGCTGTAGGTACATCTGAAGCAATCTTCTATTTTGTGTTGTTAGGCAGAAGGAAAATCATTTTCTGAAGGAGCTGTGGATAATACAGAAACCTCCAATAGATATGGTGATAGCTTGAGTTACTGCTTTCTTGATACGTTAGTTTTTATATGTGCAGACTGATTTTCACATGACTGGTAGTAGTCTTTGGAGCTGAAAAAATAATATTTAAACAATTGATTATTTCTTGAGGATTTAACTATACAAGTATTGTATACCTTTTGACACATTGTTTCTTTTGAAATGTACTATAAAATATGATTCTGTAAGGTTATTTAATAATCTGAGAAGGAGCAGTTTCTATTTCTGTACTACTTTAATTACTAGTTCCATGGAAACAAAAAACATGGATATTGTGAGCCTGGAAATCAAGATCTAATCCTATAGTCTTATGTTACCATTACAGGAAGTTTAATTCAAAAGTTAAAATGATAGTAATTTTTTTTTTTTCAAGTAGTGGTTTCACTGTTTATGTAACATATATAATGCAACTCTAAAACTCAGCCAAAATCAAAATTAAACTTCTTGAAAAACCCTGTCTTTTACTTTTATACTTACGGCTTCATGACAACTAATGTGTTTTTAATTTATCACCCAAAATTCATTTCAGGATTCAAACCCAACACTGAAGTCACCAGCTGGTGTATTAAGCATATCTTGTCATGTTTTATCAGTCCCTAGGTTTGTCCTACTAAAAGTTAGTATTACGTATTATGGAAGATCTTTGATACACATGCATTAACAAACTCTGTAGTCATTACTGAAATAATAGATTCTAGGATGTTAAATGGTGATGCATATTATATGATACATATTATAGCTCATCTTTCCAGAGACCAACATCTGGCTATTTGTTTGCATTTTGCTATTTACTATATTTTAGTAAATATTTTCTTTAATAAATGTTGCATTTCAAATGGTTTTGGTTTTAACTGAATTGATTTGTATTTTAATAGGTTATATATGCTTACAAGCAACCTGAATTTGGTATGTCTATTTCATTCCAACTGATAAAGTAAAATGGTCATTAGGATGTTTATGAGAAAATGACATGACTACTAAAAGCTGAAAATGCTAACTCCTGATCGTTTGATTAGAAAACACTAGTACATTCTCTCCCTCACCAAAACACATATTTGTTCATAATGGACAATGAGGCTAATTATACAGTATCTCCTTGCATGCTGACTGAAGCTGGTTTGCATGTTAATGCGGAGACGAAACAGCATTAAGACTGTCAGTGCTGGACATGCTTCAATGTTGCCTTTTAATTAAAAGTTCAAATTTCTGAAAGAATAGCTGGAAAAGAATGTACCGGAATCTTACACAAGAGCTCCACTTACAAAACACAGCAGTCACATGGGTTTGTTTCCTGTCACACACTGTTAGCATCAATGACATTGCTGCTGCCAAGTTCACTTGATCTATGCATAAAAGAGATGCTTACTTTTCAAGAGTTATTTGCCCAGCAATAATGAAAACATCCCAAATTCCTTCATAGTTAACATGCCCCCACCCCCAGCCATTATTAATGTGTGGCTATACAGCTCAAGGAAAACAAAGTATTGAATTGCTGACCTCACAACTTTTCCTATGGGGTGGGGGTAGCTTTGACTTGGAGTGTTTCGCTTTTTCTCCTGAGGAGTAGAGTTTTCTTTTTACGGCTGTTGCATGAATGCACATTTTCTGTACTTACTGGCTTATCTGCAGCATTTTGCATGGATTTCTAGATTGAAGTTCCTCTGTCATTAATGGAAATTGAGATAGCTGGCAGTTCTTTCAAAGCTAGATTTATGTCCTAAAAGTGCAACAGCCCAAGGAAACTAATGCCCCAAGTTTGTGATTTGAATCATTTGTTCCTAGCAGTAAGAGAATATCATATTTTCAAAGTTAACATTTCAAAGTTTCCCGGAGATATTAATTACAATGACTACCATCTGATTATCTGTTGCACTGGGGTAAATACAACGTCATTTTCCTTATACAAGTAAGTCTGCTCTGTCATCACACAACTATAAATTGGAGCACAACTGGCCCATACTTTTTGGATCTTTGGAGTATAAAGGCTCAGCTCAGAACAGCAATAGAATAATATTTGCATATTTGGTCCATTTTAGAATTAAATACCATTATTTAAATGATAATTGGAATCCTTTCTTTAGAAAAGACAGCATAAACAATACAGATCTGAATTAATCATCTTCCTTTATGAACTTTACAGTTCAATGAAGAAGATCATTGAACCAATGCAGAACAACTACATTAATCAGCATAATACATTTAAAGTTCATTAAATAAATGAAGATGATCCTTTCAGTAAGAAGGAGTTTGGCCTTGATGCAATCTTGTAACATTTTTTTCAACTTCAACCCGATCAAATATTGTTTTTAAAGTAATGTTTTAATGAAAAAACCATCAGGTCAAATGAAATGGCAGTCTAACTCTCTGTCCTATGTCTGACCATGGCTGAAAGAAGATGCCGAGATAAGAATAAGAGAGGCTAGACATGTATAATATTCAGTCAACTTGCCTATTCCTAAGAAGATCTGAAGTTAGATGATACAAATCCAGGCTGTATAGTGGAAAGACAAGTAACATTAAACATTTTAATGAATATTTGATCAATAATTTTATCAAGCCTTTTTAGTGGCTGATGTTTACGTTTTTCCAAAATTCTCTTCCTACAGAAGTTTCAGTAGACTTCAGTTGTTGAAATAGGTGTTTATGAAAAGCAAATTTCAAAACTTCATGCCCATGGATCACTAGAACGTATTTTGTATGTGCATGTGGAAGAGACCTTGCCAGACACCTTCCCATGCTCAGCCAAACACCAGAGAGAAATGATCTCACTTGAGTGCTCTGAGTAACCATAACTACAGAACACAGCTTAATTTTCAGGTGTCCATGAATGACTATGGAGTTAAATGATTCAAAACAGAAATTACTGAAAAAGTTGGATAACTGGCTATTTTTTTTGGAAACTGGATTCTCTACATAGATATGCTACAAACAATAGAGATGCTAAATTTATCAAATAAAGCTTTTGTTGTGAATTAGTCACTCCATGACAGCTACAAGCACCAAAAGACATAAACACACATCAAGAATTTTTTTGTGAAATTTGTCACAGTTGACAGCCTTCTGTTAAGGCCTCTGACAGAATGGAAATGGCATCTGTATAATGTAAGGAAGAGGAATATGTCAAGTCTGTTGAATTTCTTCAGACTTTATCACTCTAGGGCCTTCAGTTACAGTAAAACAGCCAAGTGCTTCCTGCAAACATTTTGCCAGAGATGATATTTCACCATTAGTTAGCAAACAACAGTTAAAATCTTTAAAAAACTTTAAGATCATTTTAACTTTATTCCATTCTGTTTGGTTTTTAACCCTCAAAATAGAGACAAAAAGATAAACTTGACTGTATTCAGAACATAGCAAAGGAAAATTAGCCAAACAAATCCTCTTTACCCAGCAACACAAAAATATTTGGCTTTATTTATTTATTTATCTATTTATTCATGTTCTCATGTGTAAAGCGTGCCAGAGAATTAATAATATATTTTGCAAATAAGTTATGATCTGAGACATCAGTCTGAGAGAGCACATATGCACATGCCTGATCAGGAAAGTACTTAACCATATGCCCAGCTTCAGTAGGACTTAAGCATATTGAATTGGATGCTTTCTAAAACTAGGGCCTCAGGCAGTGAGAGAGCTAGCTCAGGTATTGGAGGAGAATATTAGCACAAAAATTCATCTCAAATAACTTACCCTGCAGAGTCAAGCTGACCGGTAAATGTACTGAGATAATCCAAAAACATGCCATCTTTTAAAGGGAAAATTTCAACGATCTTATTTATAGCACAGGTCCCAAGAAGGAGTGGTGGCATGGCTGAGCTGGTGGTGTGTGGTAGGAAAAGGGTGAGTGTTTAGGGAAGACTGGGAGCTTGGGGCTGTGGCTGAGGGATGAAGAGGGAACCACCACCACCACTGCCACCACTTGGTTGGAGCCTTACACAATACCTCCAAGACATGGGATGTCGTGGACTGCTCTCCAGAAGCTCCAGGGCCAGGCATTGTTTGCATTGACCTGTTGGGTAACATTTGCTACGTCCACTATCATTCTTCAGTTTACTGTGATGTAGCCTTGGTTTGTTAGGGGTGACTCTCGTTCCACACTTATAATCTTAATTTTTGTTGATATAAGGAATTTTACATGCTCATGCTAATGTTACAATTAGAAACACCAAATCTGGTCTTTATTAGACAAATGTTTGATTGCTCTAAATTAAACTTTTGTCCAATCAATCATAAAAAGTGTGCTTGAAATTAACTCTTCTCTTTAATGCAATAGCATTTATGTGGATTAATATTTCCTCTCCCTTTTCCTTGTCACCAAGGATTCTTCTGTGAGAGCTACTTATTACAATGGTTGTCTCTGTCACTGATTTGTATTGAAAATAAGCCCAGAAAGCAATAAAATCAGTTGTAGAAAGAAAATTGCAAGATGTTTGAAATCTGAGGGCAAGCTCAGCATCATCCTTACAGCAGAATGTGTTGCATGGGAATATAGTGTTTGGGATTCTTGGCTCATTCCTTCCCTTCTTGACTTGGCATATGCTGAAAACTGAAGAAGAACATTAACAGCCAGGCACTCATTACCCTCAGGGGTCTCATTTCTCAAACATACTTAGTACACTTAGGCACAAAATGGAGACTTTTTTTGGTGCTTAGAGGAAAATTCTGTGATTTAGGCGTTTGAGAATATGGTGCTGACAAGTTTGAAAGTAAGACAGGAAAGCTGAGGATACAAAACCCTTAATTGTCTTTGAAATCTATCTGTGAATTCTTGTGAACAAGACAAACCTTCCAATTTCTTTGAATTCCCTAATATTTTTCCACAGTGTGAGATGTTCCTTTGTGAAAGTATAAAAGGAAAAGCTACTAAGTCTGTCATTTGACCCATATTTATTTTAGCTATAATACAGCACAAGCAACTCCTACTACTTCATACCTCAGGTTACTCATTCCCACTCTTCCATCACTCCCTCATTTTGTCAGTACAACCATTTGCAGGGCTTTGCAGAGAACTTGATTAGATAAGTGACCTGGGTTAAACATAAATCTTTCTTATTTATCCATTTGCAGAGTAAGATTTTAGCCAGATCAACTGCTGATCCAGATGACCACACAAGCTCTGGTCTGATGTGGCTGGGAGGTGGTGAGGGAAAGATTTCACGTACCTGTCAGTGCAGTTGACTGAGACTGGTTTAAACAAACTCTGAAATTGCATTGACGTACCTGGTCTGCCTCCCCTCTCCCCATGGTTGTTTAACATGGACCATTTCCTTTTTACTCTCCAAAAGAGCTATTTCTTTAATCTGGTCAATTTTTCAGTCTGTCTCATGATGTTGCCACTGGAGAGGTTGAGATGGGACAGCACGAGGACCTGTGTTTGGGGAATGAGTGTCCAGGCACTATTGCGTATGTTGAAGCGCAGTGCATGAACAGGGTGAGGAAACACCTCAACAAGGTGAAGAAACACCTGGAGATGTTCCACCTCTGGGACAGTGTGGGAACTGGCAGTGAGGATGGAAGGGAGGAGAGATGGATGGGGATAGCCTAGCCTGGCACAGCTGGCAAAGAAATCAAAAATATCAACCCATTCTATCTAACTCCTCTCAATATTTGAGCTGACCATTCTCTATACAAAAGCTTAAAATCAGGTTAGGGCATATAATTCTGAGTGGAATGTCCACACTGCAGCTTACTGCAGTTTAGCTCCCCTACTCGAATTTCACGTGTTTTGATTAATTTAGTCTACTTTTCTTGAGAGGCGCCATTAAAGAAAATCCCAGGATAAACTGTGTGCTTGAGTCGTGTGCACCCTGCATGACTTTAATACCAGGCTTGTGCCAGAGGCCCAAACTTACTCATTGCTGTTCTCGCTTTTGCCAGGCCACTGGCAGCCCTGATCTGTGGTCTGTGACCTATCTGCCCACACTAGCAAGATAGAGACTATGGTCTGCTGGGCTATATGTTGCTTGCTGGGGGATCAGAGCCACTAAGAGGCATGATACCCTGCTGCAGCCCTAAGACATGGAGGTGACAGCCTGTCCTCCAGGTTGTGACCAAGGTACGTTCATCAACACTCAAGCGTACCTTTCTCTGAACCTCCATCTTAGGTTTCACAGTGAAGGGCAAAAACACACTAGCAAGAACTTTAGTACTGTGGGGTTGCTGGTGGGTGAAAGAATCCAAACAATTAACAATTACCCAGAAAAATACGTTGCTCATATTTGAAGAGAATTGAGCCATGAAGTCTCAAATTTCTGTTCAAAATTCTTGTTAGATATGACAATCATGGTTTGAATTTACACTACTTTCATTGAGGATATTCGGTCGTCATCCACTGAAGTTTTTTTCTCCCATGATAGCATTTAGCAGCTAAGAATTCTTGGGCTTTCTTCACATTTTAAGAATTATTTTAATTTTTTTTCAGTTTAATTCAGTTAAGACTAATGTGATTCAATGAAATAATGAATTCAATTCAATTGAGACTCAGGAATTTTGAACAGTTTTTAAATGATCAGCCCATGAATTTGCTTACTGTATGGGATTTTCAAAACTCTTAGGGTTCTAATTAAATCACACAGCCTGTTTGGACATGATCATCATGAGTGTTAACTTCTTGAGAGCTATTAACTAGAAATGATAATATCAGGTTTTTTACTTTTTTTTTTTTTTAAGTGACAGAAGAAATTCAGCTGCTCTGAGCTTGAGATTAAAAAAACATTAAACTGAAATAAATTGCCATTAAGGGTTTGTTTCTTTAACCTTTTTTTTCGATAAAAAGTCAGAACTGGTTAACTCAGCAGCTGAGAACACATTTAATCTTGATTGCTTCATTCTAGCATTACTTAATTTTATTTCTTTTATCTTTATTCTTTGCTTTGAAATCTTACTAGCTCTTTCCAAGCCACTGTGATTGATAGTCATATTACTCTCATGTGGATTTGTAGTGAAGGTGATGTTTCTCCACTTTGAAAGCAATACCACAAATGAAATTGAAAACCATACTTTTAAAAGGAGAAAGACTATTTATGATTTGGATAAAAATATCAACCTTGGGACCAATACAAAAACTGAATTATAAGAGTAGCTTAATTCACTCATATCCTACATTTAATTTACATTTTATATCAACCCTTAAGTGCCAATTTTAATGCTAAATGAGCTGTTACTTTGGAAATAGATTATCTGGTTTGATGGAGTGGCAGAAGCTTTGACATCTAGCTCAGCACAAGGATAGTTGAAGAAAGCCATCTTAAATGCCACAATTTTCAAGGACAATGGGAATATATAGCTCTATTCAGAAAACTATGTATGCTAGACACATGCTGCTTATGTCTTATATGGACCGAGAAGTGGTAAAGCACTCTGCAAGTATTTATTCAATATTTGCATTACTCAGACACCTCTGAGCATTAACTTGCCCTAGTATGTGGATCTTTTAAGTTATTCCAACTTAACTGATTCTGAGATGTAGTTTTACTACAGTATCTTGACAGCAAGAAAAGCAAAAAACCTGGGGGTCCACGTTGAGGGTAATGTTACCGACCTTGTGCCAAGACTGGAAATAGGACAGCATTCTGGAGCTAAAGTCTCAGTGTGCAGCCTGTGTTGCTTTTCCAGTAGCACCTGAAATGAATCCACAGTGGAGCTCCAAGTCCTCTCTCTGCCTGCCTGGATATATCCCAGTTTGCACATCTAGGCACCTACCTTCTCCCTAAGCAGTTCAAAGCTGGCTAGGGAAGTACCTAAATGTCTCCTAACTTCCCTAGGTGATCCATCAGGCATGTTCAAAACATCTCTGACACACTAGACTAGCAAAATCTATTCTTTTCATTCAAGAACAATCATTCACCATCCTTGTGGGAGTCAACCAGTTTTATCACCATCCTAGAAACACTCTGTCTTGAAGGGTGTGAGTCTATAGCTCCTACTGCAAAGGAAACTGGTGTAATCGCTGTGATGGACACCAGCCACGGGACTGCTTTCCACGGTGGCTGGGCTACTATACAGGGAAAAGTGAAGGATTCATATGGACACAGGGAGAACAAATGAGAATGCTGCGTCTTGTCAGCCAGCGCAAAGGGTGATTACCCACAGAGGAAGTCTTAGACTCTGCTTCCGCAATTACTTGTAGATTTAGTCAGTGATTGACTTTTTAATTTTTAATGCAAAATTCCTAGATTAACGGCTGCTAAGAAAATAATACTTATTTACATAGTTCGTATTACATTAGCATCTACAGTCCCTGACAAGGCTGATCTCTAATGTTCTAGTCAGGACATTAATTTCTGGAGGGACAGTCCCTAACAGTTTACAGTCTAACCAAGAAAACATAGCAGAGTCAGGAAAAGATTGAGGTTTTATGATTTATATGAGTTTAGGCCATTATGGGTTCTATCCCCCTTGTGTGAACTTCACTTAAATTTCTATGTTTTTGTCTATCTTATTTTTATGGTGAACTTAAGGGCTCTGTAGACACTGAGGCATCCAAAATGTTTCTAGTATCTACGATCATGCAGGTATTATTTCTGAAAGATATTAGAATGACACATGACATAATGAAACTATTCTTTATATCAATAAAACCAGACTCAAAATGAAGTGCATAAACCAAGCCATGTCACATTTTGCATTTGAAAGATTTGCAGGCTGCTAAGCACTCAAACTACCCTAAACCTGCAAAGAGTAGTAAAATATCTGCCTCCAAACTGAAAGCATTAACACTTGTGGGAGCTTAAACTTGATTAATGATATCAATTGCTGTAGACATTTGATACTCAGGGTTTGACCTTAAACAAAGCATGAGCCACTGAAGAATGAGCAGTCATCAGTTGTAATTTACAGCTGTCTTTTTCTGCTCTGTCCTTTTCATAATACTCCAAGTTTTGTCAGGATCAGGCCCAGTCATCTTTTTGTTTGAGGCTTTGTACCCAAAAGTGCTGATTTTGATAGTTCGTCAAAATTAAATCAATGCTGAAGCAATGACCCATTGACCTTGGAAGTGGCCGTCACAGTAGGAAAGATGTGAACTGAAGTTGCCTCTGTTCTGCTTCTAGAGGCACAGGAGTGTGTTTTCACATGAGTAGACATGCTAGCTATGCCATGCAAGCTATGCTACTTTGAATTCACTCAAACTGCATGAAGCCAAGTTAGTGTGCTGCATTCAGTGCCCTTTAGATTCACGTGGAATAAAAAATCTGTTTCAATCTATGCACCAAAGCTCTTCCTCTTCCTTTTTCTTCATTCTTTGTGCATACTCCAAACCCTATGGAAAAATCTTATGACAAGTAGACAATCTGTCTCTTTGGTTGTCCCGCTCTGGACCTCCTTATGGGTATCAGCAGAACCAGGTTAAATTTTGCTATCAGTGATACAAAAATTCTTTGTATAATTGGGTTGCCTGAAATACTCTCTCTATATATATATTTAAAAGAAAAGCATAAATAAACTGACTAGTTCAACTAAAGCTCTTTCTGGGTGAACTGGAGGAAAAGTGTCGCATCTGCTCTGTGGTGGGTGGAGGTAGGTGGCAGGCTATACAATCAATCCTCAAAAAGAGCACTAGATATACATATATCTCTCTCTATATAGAGATATACAGCATAAATTAATTCATGTGTGAGATTGCATACTGTTGGAATACTGCTCTCTGAGTGATGTTATACTGTTCATTTTATAGTTAAAATATTCAAAGTAGATGCAAACTATGGGAAGAGAATGAAATGGAATGGAATGGAATTAGAATAGAATAGAAAGAATGGAATGGAATGGAATAGAATAGAATAGAATAGAATAGAATAGAACAGAATAGAATAGAATAGAATATTTTCAGTAAGAAGGGACCTACAATGATCATTTAGTTCAACTATCTGGAAAATTCAGGTTGACAAAAAGTTAAAGCATCTTATTAAGGGCATTGTCCAAATGCCTCTTATAATAATGACAGGCATGAGGCATTGACCATCTCTCTAGGAAGCCTGTTGCAGTGTGTCCAGCCTCCGGTAAGGAAATGCTTCGTAATGTCCAGCCTAATCCTCTCCTGGCACAGCTTTGAACAATTCCAACGTGTCCTGTCACTGGATACCTGGGAGAAGAGACCAGCACTTCCCTCCCATGTTCCTTCCTCAGGAAGCTGCAGAAATTAATGAGGTCACCCCCCAGCCTCCTTTTCTCCAAACTATCCAAGCCCGAAGTCCTTAGCTGCTTCTCATAGGACATACCTTCCAGACCTTTCACCAGCTTTGTTGCTCTCCTCTGGATGCATTCAAGGAACTTCACATCCTTCATGAATTTTGGGGCCCAGAATGGCACACAGTAGTCAAGGTGAGGCTGCACCAATGCTGAATACAGCAGGATAATCGCCTCTTTTGACTGGCTGGTTACACTGTGTTTGAAGAACCTCAGAATGCATTTTGTCCTCTTAGCTGCCAGGGCAAATATTGCATATTTGCATATTGAATAGTGCATCATATTTGAACTAAATCTTTGCAGTTTTTCAAATATTCAAGAAAACTGCTATACAGAAGACTATTGAGTAAAAACTACATTGGCCCTGAATCGTGTTGGGAGAAGGAATATATGGTAGGAGACACTAGTGTAATCTTTCACAGATATTGACTGAATGTCACTGTAAGCATTGGAAGTTTCCTGCTTTGTTTCAATTTTGTATATCACTACCATTAAGCCCAGTTTCATGGCTAAAGAGAATATAGCAGAGCACAGGATGAGGTAAGAGTTAAAAAATAAAAACGTGAAGGTGAGAAAGACAGAGTTTTAGATGATTTGCAGATAGTAATATGAAGAAAAGGATCCTGATGGGAGAGGAAGAGGGTGCTTGGCCAGACGCGTCTCTCAGCCCCTGCCCGCCTCACTCCTGCTGCCTGCACAGGGGTCTGCGGGGAGCCATGGCCACTCCTCTGTTCATGCTTTGCCCCCACCTTTGCACCCGGCTGCGGGGAAGAAGCTGTCTTTCCACTGCTCCATCCACTCCTCCCCGCCTACACAAATGGCTCTTAAACTAGAGGTAAGGAGAAAAGGGCCATGGTTATGAAGGAAAAGGCCAGGAGACGGTAAAAAATATTTTAGACTGAGAAGATGAGGACTTATCCCATCTTCACAGTTCACAGACTGATTTAAATCTTGACTGTGAGTAACTCCCAGAGAGCAAGTGAAATTACAGTGAACTATGACATAATTGAGGAAAAAAACAGGATCTTGTATGACGATGACCATATACTCCTGTCTGCCAATAAAATAAATTTATTTCTACTTTTGCTGTAACGATTCATCCCACTTTTCTGGCGTTTTGTTTCTAAAGTTTAAAGTGTCTGAAACAGTATATTACTCTTCTTTTCCCTTATCTAGCCAGATTTTCATATACTTCAGCACTAAATGTACAAAAGGACTGTTTTGACAATTATTTGCTGGAAACTCTGGTATAGTTTCTAGCTGTGAAACTGAACTTACATTACCTCAACTGACCGGACCCATAGCAGACTCTCAGATGGAATGTATGCATCACTCTCTGCCAATTCAGAGGTTATTTAATATGGTATGTCTGGAACTAGCCTTTTTGTTGAAATTGTTTTGGCTAAGAAACTATCCCGATGAGTCTACTGCAAAACTATGTGCTTTGACTGGGATTTTCAAAGTCGGTCTGGAATCATTCCACTCAAAAAAGGGCAGTGCAGATTACTTCTTTTGGAGAATATCTCTTAGACCAAAGGCTTGGTTTGGGTTTGTTCATTTTTATTTTATTTATTTTTATATAAGTTCAGTACAAGTCATGTTTGCATGCATCATTATATGCAAAACACCTTTACCTTTCTTCCTCAATTTTTTCACTCTCTATGTGAAAATTATTCAGTGAAACATCAGGAGAGATAGGGTGATAAAGGCAGAGAAGAATTGTAATTTAGTAACGTGGATGGGAGCTATCATTTTACAGTATTCTGTTTAGACATGCATCATACTACCCAGAAATGGTTAGTTACTATTTTAATGGGAATAGCTGATGTATTGCAGTAAGTGCTGGCATTTTTCTGCTGTGATGGTTTTCTATTCACACTAATGAGCATTTTTCTTTTAAATTGGTTGCACTGTTTAATTCATTGTTATACTTATTTGACATCCCAGAACAAATTCCACTCTCAATTATACTAGTGTAAATCTAGGATAAGCCATCTGTTGTCATCAGTGTTAGACCTTGATTTGTCCAGTGATTTAAACAAGCCTTTAACCTTAAGCACATTTCCATCACATGCTGTTAAGCTAAGGAAACTCTGAATTGTTGATTTTTTTTCTTCCTTTCTTTGGTGAAAGGAAGAGAGTTTGAGCTTGTGTAGTTAATTCTACCACTTCGTAGCTAAGTGTATAGCTATGTATGGCAGAGGCTGTACTAACAGAGACTGAACCATCCTGGAAACCAGCAACCACGGTGAGTGAAATATTAAGCCCAAGTCAATAGGCATTGCTGAGAAAGCAGAGCTTGTTAACCTGGGCATGACAGCACCACGCTCCTGCTGCTGTTTTGCGTTTGAAAGGTGACTGAAAAGCTGTGGACTCTGGCAGGAAGGCTTTGGTGAATTTAGCTGTGCTGAGCTCAGGTGAAACCTCACCCAGATACCTGCCCCACAGCTGGAACTTAATGAGACCTGGCACTTGTGGAAGGGACAGAAGAAACGAGTGTGCCGTCTCCTCCCTTGGCCGCTGGAGTTCACAGTCTGGCATATTAATTTGAGTTGCTTTCCTTGGCCAAGAGTTGTCTGGATGGTTTTTCAAGTCCTGCGAGGTAGATTGGATTCAATTTTTCATCTTACTCATCATTAAGTGGGTAATGGGCAGTTTCAGGCTTGTAATGAAACTAGGTCAAACAGTAGCCTGCTTGTATAAGCTCCAAATGTCTGGTTCACTAGAGTTTGGTGTATCTTAAATTACAGTAGATGGTATTTTGATGTACCTTACTGAGCAGGAAGGATAGATGTATATTAGCCATTTTCTTCTAAAATATACTGGAAATTAATTATGTTCCAAGTCCAGTGTTTCACTGTTCAGACCTTTGGGATGTGGTCAGAAATGCAACTTCAATGTCTAAAATTCAATTTATGTAGTTTAAATCCTGGCAGCTGTCACTGCACTAACTCTAATCACCATCTCAGAAAAGATACTTTGAAGTCCACAACTTAATTCTATGTGGGAATATAATGCAAAGTAGCATAAAATCTTTATATAGTTCCACTCCTCACTCATTCAGTCTTGTGAGTACTTTGTCCAGCTTGTGACACAATAGATAATACACCATGCAACTATCTTCACCAAAAATAATGAAAAAACCCTCTAACCAAAACAGTTCACAGTTCTCCATTTTGGAAATTTTAAACAGGTCTGCCATGACCACATATGAAGATAAGCTCAGAAATTAATGATTGTTAAAGTTTGCAAATGCACATCTTTGTACAAGCTTCATAACAAAAGAAACGGCCATGGTTTGTGAAATGAGTGCTAGACACTGAAATATCAGATTACAAGGCACTGTCTCGGGGTTCTCGTGTGGTCATTCCTGCTCAGCCCACAGCAAGTCACTGAGCCAGGCTCTTCCCTTTCTCTTCATGCCTTTTGTTTCTTCTGAGCTTCTGTGGGGCAAATTGGCCTTTTATTCTGTGCTTGTAAGAAGTAGATGGAACTAGATTATGAATCTTAAATTATGATAATGGCACCTGGCTACGATAGATAACAGCATACTTGGTCAGTAGACGAGGGGTCAAAACCATGTAAGGCTTCACAGAGTGAAAATGAAGGCCTGGAAGAGCAGCAGCAACAGAGGCCAGGATATTTACAAGTTCACAAGGAATTCGAATGTCTAAATCTTTCGGAAAGTGCTGACTCCCCACCTTCAGGGACATAGGGTCCTGTTATACAATGTACACTGTGAGCATATGCTACTAAAAATAAAGACATTTTAACTTCCCTAGTCTGTGCCCCATCAGACTGAGTCTTGCTCCAGCGCTGTTAGTCTCCCTTCTGCTCATCCCTTCAGTAGCTTCACTTGGTAGGGCTAGCATCAGTTCAGGCCACAGCCTTGCAGTAAGAATATCTTCTTAAAAATGGGATCCGCGGATTCAAAACCGTCATCAGCCAAAAAGAGCCAAAAGCATAGGTTTCCCATATTGTAAATGTTAGTCTATTCTGTTAAGCTATTGTGTGGAAGTCAGTGCATGACCTGAGCATGTCTAATGGATCAGGCTTCTCTAAGGAGTTAGGGTAGATTTAGCTGCCGCGTGCCTTTTATCGGCTTGTGCTGGAGTGTAGACGGTTTATGCTCTCAGCCAACACATCTCTGAGTAAGTGATATGCCAGTCCTTAGGAACTTTGTTCACTGAAATAGAGGAACAAATTGATTTTAAGCACCTCCAAGGCTTAGATGGGGCTGGAGTGTTAGCAGTCGGAGAACTGTGGACCTGATATCAGGAACCCCGGGACTGAGAATGAAACCTAATCCGAGGGTCAGACAGCTGCTCCCTGGGCTTGGTGTAACAGTTCAAATGAGTACCTGCACTAACTGTTTACATTCTTGCTTTTTTGTAAGGAAAAAGTAATGTATTAGTATTTTCTACCCTGACCCCACTTTTTACTTGAGCTGAGTGAATAATTCACAGTATACATCTTCCCTGACAGAGCGCACTGCTTTTTCTGCCCTTGAACATGAATCTATGAAACCATCTGCCTGTAGCTATGAATAGATTGCAGTTTCCTCATGTTTATCTGTCTGCAAAAATGCAACGATGTTTTCTCCCCTGCCGCCGCCCCCAATCTTATTATCTCTATGGAGTGATCGTAACCTGATCTCCAACCTGTGTTTTCTGGTCACAGAAATCACCAGGATGGTATATCTCAGCCACAGGTACAGAGTGCTCACATGTGTTGATATTTGCTATTGTTTAATGATTTTTTTTTGTTTTGATGGATGCTCTCAAGATTTATGATGAGCAAGTTTACACATTTCTAATCTATTAAATATAATAAGAACTCAGGGAAGATACAAAAACAGGTGCAACATAAAATATAACTGAAAAAGGGTCATTAATAGAATAAGCAGTTTTATGAGTAATTTCTGGACCCCAAGCTGACACGGAAATTTGAAGTCAAAACCTTGCAAATATTAGTTTGAAATTAACTTTCTGCTATCCTTTATTGTAGTAACATTCTGTGACAAGCAAGAGCAACAGTGGCAGCATACAGGTTGAAGGAACCATAATAGGTATGAATACATTAAAAAACTCACAAGCATTTTTTGAAGGATCTAGATTTCATTTGGGATGTATTTTACTATAATCATTCTAGCCTTTTTTATGCTTGATTAATCATTGCTAATTTGTGGACTGGCTAAGACAAGGGTTACTTCTCACTGCAAGAATGTGAGTCATCTTGGTAGATCCAAGGCATGTCACTCTCTGTCTGCTGTAAAATTGTATTTTTCTGTCTTTTGAGAAGTCTGTTGTCTAATTCAGCCCTACAGCTGGATCAACAAAACAGCGCTGAGTGAATCATTTGCTGTCATCCCTGTAAGCAAGGCTCTTGCAGTAACTCTGAGTCAGGTCTAGAACTAATGCCAAATTTAAAATATGGCCCCATCTAAGCTATTTCTTTACAAGTGAATACAGGAGGTTTGTAATTATCTTAAAGATGTATTTTTATCCTCTGAAAACAAATCCGGGAGAAAGGAGAGAACTGATACTGCAATGAAACTATGTGAGCCTCAAACAGAAAGGCTGATAATAAAAGTATGTATTACAAGATTTTACATCCTTAACATGCCGGATGCCTCATGATATATTGACTACCTTTAGTTCACTAATCTCAATGGCAGTTTAAGCATTTGGTATAGCAGGAGGTAATAATAATTTTACAGGATGGAACTTACTAGTGTGGCAGCTTATGTGAAAACCTCATGTTAACCATGGCATCTTGGGTTTCACATTGAATCTTACTTATTCAGGCTACTTAAGCCCACCAAACCCTGTCTATCAAGAGGTGGATCAAGGTGTTCAGAAGTGGCTATTTAATTTCTCAGATTTCCGTTTGGCACTTAAGTATGCAATCTGAGTCCTGGTGTTCTATTTACTTCAGCTGGATGTAAAGCAATTTTTTGTCAAAAATATTGCTCCTTTTTAATGAAATCTCTGTAAAATGACAATTATTGTGATTAAAAATTCAGTAATGGTTATTCTTACTACTGAGATATTTGAAAACATTTCCATTATTTTCTATATTTCTTTATTTTAATTTGAAGATTTGTTAGTTATAAATAGCCACAAGTTATGTTTTCTGATTAGCTGACCTAGCAAAATATGGTCAGAAAATTTAGCAGAAATAGTTTTGGTTTATATTCCTTTGGGATTATGTGAGCACACTGTGATCACCTCTGAAATTATGAAGGAGAGGTAGTCTGCAACCCTGTGGACTGCAGCAAAATTAGGGAGAACATCTTGTCATCTTCTATCTACTGGCCGGCTGAGTGTATTTCTGATCAATTCTCATGACAGTTATCACATCACCCCACACTCTAGTGCTGCATCTTTCTTCCTGTATAGGAAAAATGGCATGGGGTCCAGATAGTGATACAGTCTAGACAGATTTACTGCATGACTTACTTTGAACAGCTGAATTGTCTATATTCTTTGCTAATATTAAAGTACAATTTTGGTAGTCAGGTTGGCTGGTTTCAGTACTTGTTTTTTTTTTTCCTATGTCTGCCTATGGGGAATCTGGCTTGTAATGTGCTCTCATTTCTCCTGTGTCTATGACAGTCTTAAGATTTGCACAGCTCCTTCATTTATGCTTCTAGTTTTTTTACTGCCTTATACTAGTGGCATGTCAATAAAGACTCCTCTGCCCTCATATCAACATAACGTTGGCCCAACATAGTGGAAAGTCTGTCCCAAAGCACACAGATTCTAAGAATCAGTCATTTTTCAGTATTTGAGTCATTCCTGAATCAGGATCATAACACTTTCATCTTATGTGAGGTGCCTTCACTCTACAGAGATGACTCTCAGAATAGTAACTCATGTACCGGCAGTCTCCATCCCCTTTAGCAGGGTTTAACACCACAGGCTTCATACACTGAGATTACAGAGCTATGTGTATGTATAATAAGCTTGTTGTATTTTATTGCAAGTTTATGTACTCGGTTCCTACTTGTTATCAAGTCAAGGAGAGCCTTTATTGACCTTGAAACTTCAAGTGATGAGATCCAATACTGCAGCAACTCAAAAGTGGTTCAAAAAAGCACCAACTAGTCTAGCAGATGTAATTAAGGAACCAATTACCAAATACCAGTGTAAAAGACTAAAGGCAAGATACTTCTGGAAAAGTAGACTTAAGAGTAGAGTGGGAAAATCTTCACAGGAAGATGAAAACTTTATGGATAAAAAAGGGTTTCTAAGTAGAGAGCAGCACAAAGATGGAGGTAGGATTTCTGCAGCTGCCTAATTCATGGTCTCTAGGGTAGGAGCAGAGGAAATTTTGGACCTGAATCCCTGGATGTAAATTCCTTCTATACTTCCATTTTTTTTTGAAATCTTTTTGAGAGGAAACAGCCAATGGGCTGTAAAGAAGGGACGTGAGGTGACAGAAACAATTTCTAAACTAGCTGGACTTGAATTTGACTCATTTTCTGAGCTGAGATGCTTGATCGCCTGTTCATAAGAGAGTTTAGCACCTAAGCTAATATTTAACGGCTAGTACCTGTCAGCAGAGGAATCCTCTGTTCTCTTCTCACCTAAAAGTCTACCATAAATATGGTGACTTGTAACTGTAGGAACCGACGCACTTTCCCAGAAGGAAGTAGTAGATTTTCAGACTTTGACAAATATAGCTATTCATTTGTACGTTTTTTTTTTCACAGAAGGTTGAAGAGTAATGCATACACAGCCTATGAAATGACAGTCTAATTCTGCTGTGGTATCAAAAGCACATATCCAGCAAATGAAACTAGATGATCACAGGCCTTATTTCTTAATGATTTATCTATACAGGCCCTGAGGAACCCTTTGGAGATAAAAACTGCTGTTGGCTAGAAATTTTTATCTGAAGAAATTGGTGTCATTACTTAGAGATGTAGACACCTAGTCATCGTTAACAATTCACATGAATTCAGGGATATTTATTTATTAAGAATAGGATAAACTACATGTCTGGCATAAGAGGTGATCATCCTGTGAGACTAGCCCATTGATTGAAATTCAGTACAAAGATTTCAGAGTGTAGAACCAAAAAGTTAGTCTAACTTTGCAGGAAATTCTTTGGGGAAACATGTTCAGAAGGACAACCATGTGTTGCACTTGGGAAGGCCCCATAGTAACACAGGATTGGAATGCCCTGAGGTGCCAGATGAACCGTAGCTATTCGATATAGGACTTACCAACACAGGGGACAGGAATCCAAGTCTCCTCCCGTGCAACCCTTCAACAACCCAAGTATGCAAATGTAAAAAAATTACATTACATTATTCTAACTGAAAGGTAAAGAGTGGGAAGCAGGAGTCCTTATGATTAGCATATGAACATGTCCCATAAGGTATTCTGCTAGACATAGACCACAATAATCTATGTATGAAAGAGCAATGAGAACAAAACCACATACCAGGTACGCTCATAAGTGGATAAATGGCTGACCAACATTTTATCAAATACCCCAGTTAGAATGGGTTGCGTGCAAGTTTATTCCAATTTTGCAAAAGGAGTGCTTTGAGGAATGGAACTTAGATTTATGTAACGAGATGCCTGTAAATGGTAACAGATAAAAGAACCTCTCTACATGTTGCTAGAGTGTGGATTTTTCCATTTCATTAAAAATGCTCCCCTAACCTTTGGTGAGTAAAGAAAGTGATAAACCAAATGAAACATGCATCAAAGAGCTCTCCTTTGGGCTTCTAGTAGAACTAACTAGGTTGGTGTTAAAGAGCTTGTGTCAAGAATCTCTCTCACAAAAATCTCTTCTATATGAATAGCACCTTTAAGTGAAAGATATTTAGTTCATTGGGTGCAAAAAAAAAAAAAAAGATAGCGTGAACAAGGTTAGGTCAATGGTAGGTACTCCTGAAGAATAATCCTATAAGCTTGCTAATCACTTCTCTTTGAGAAGGTGTCAATATGAGCATCACAGTAAAGATATTTTGGCAATATAATCTTCAGCTGACACCAGGAAAGATAACCTTATCAAGTTTAATAGGATCATCACTATACAAGTTTAAGAAGTAATGAAAAGTTTAAGTTACTTGAACAGAGTTTTTACAAAATTTCAATTGTAACAGAAAATACCTGAGAAGACCACAAGGTAAGGTTGGAGTTGTTTTGCATGTCTAGATGAGACAATTGTTTTCCACTTATGTTTTAACACTGAAATCAAACAACTATTCTGTTGCCAAAATATTGCACTAGTCAGTGAGCAAAAAGAATAAAGCAAGATGGAAAATAAATTATCTTTTTGTGGCATGATTTTTCTCCCACATGTTCTGATGGCAATTCAAAGCCAACGACAGATGCAATTCTAATTTGTCTCATGTTGTGGGTGAAAAGTCTCAAATACCTCGCTTCTGAAACATGTGCTCTTCTTTCAGCCTCTTGAGGGGTTATGAACAGGAGGAATGAGGAAAGTTTTGGGAAGGGTGCTCAAGGTTGAAGGGCTATGAGGATATTTAAGAGACGTTAATGGGTATCTTTTGTCTCATGCAGAGGATGCTAACTTGTGGAATTATATTATGGAAGTTAAAATATTTTCTTCATATAGAAATGAAACTTAGAAGCATTGTGAATACAGTAATAAAGTAAAAATGCCTTTTAATCATTTACTTATGTTTAGATCAGGTACAAGCTTGCATTTTTAAGAGGTTCTCTCATAAGAGATCACATCCTGATTGAAATCTAAGAGAGGAAAGAAAAAGTCCAGTTAGATTACCATAACATCCAAAATCAATCTCTAACAAAGCAAGTAGTTCACCAAAGTCCAACCTGTACATTGGTTTATTTTCAACTTAGAGTTCAAAAGAAATAGCAGTTCTGTGGTTAAGCAATGATTGAAGAGGTTAGTAATAGATCAAAGAAAAGTATAGGAGAGAGATGGGTGAGCATCTGGGAGGAAAATGGATAACATTTTCCTTGGTCTGGTCTGAGAAAAAATGAGAATGTGGGGGAGAGAAGAGGGAGGAAAAATAAGATCAGACTTCTCAGGAGAAATACTTTTGCTTAGAATGAACAGTGAAAATTTCCAAAGAAAAACTTGAAAGATGCTGCTGCTGTACTTTAATTCTTCAAAATACTTTCTGTAACTAATTCTTCATTTGAAATTTGTTGTGTTGTTTCAAAATAAATTACAGAATTAAAATGCCCCAACACGCCAAAACTAGAAGCCAGATTTATTCTTTCTCCTTAATGGTCCGCTGTGTTGTACTATATTACAAAGGGATTTTTTTTTCCCCCTGAGTTTTTCCATCTGGAAATGAAAGCTTATTCTGTATTAGTTTTATAACATCAGGTCTCTATCTGCATAGTGTTCCTATGACTTAGGGATATATATTTACCTTTTTTGTTAAGAGTTGAAAATATTGTTGCTCCTTTTTCATCATTAAAAATCAGAATCCAAAATATTCCTTGTAGTTTATGATATAAATGGATTCACAGTCATATAGCATTATTCACTGTTAAACAATGTGTGTACAGTAAATTTCTTAAAATAGTGAAGTTTGATTCCAATAAGCAACTAATTGCTATATGTATCCCAAGCCTTTGCAAAATATCTTTTGTTTTGGGATGAGAGAATATATATATATTTTGTACTACAGTAAACACCTCTGAACTATTAGAGTCTTAGCCTAATTCCATCCTTCTGTTTTTCCTTGTGGACTTTTATTTACATCCTCAGTTTCTTGTGTTGGTGGTGTCCCTGACCTTCACGTGGTAATCATATGCAACTGTCTTTGGAAGAAATTTGTCATCTCTACTGTGTCTGCTAGTAGGACTGTTTGTGATTTCACAGGTGGAAAATATTAAGTGTCTCAAACTATTTACGTGTATATTACAGACCAGAATCAGACCTAAAGGCAATATTAAACTTACAAGTCCCAAAATGTGAAGGGAAGTATTGTGCGTATCCTGTCAGCAGGATACAGGCTCTTTATAAAGGCAAATTCTATGAGTGGAAAAGGGAATATTCTATAGATGCAAAACTAATGAGAAGTAAGCATGTTTCTCTCTGTGGCCCAGAGGAATTTCTCAGGCCATTTGATAGGGGTAACGGACAAGATGCCTACCATTTTTGTAGGAATATTGTACTTGGGCATTTTTAAGGAATGAGGTACTTCTTTTTAGGATGAGGGCTTTAATCACTGAATCACTGAATAAAGTAAAGCTTCTCTTTTGGATCAGTTTTATAAAACCCACATACCTTCTATCGTTTTCATACAGAGACCAGTTCCGTGGTTATGACTTAGGTCTTGGGAGATAATCGCTCAGTCTGAGCATATGCCCCCAGGGTTGGCAGCAGTTGAGCTGCTGCTGGTTTTGAAGGTCGCAATTTTGGACTTAGGCAGAATTTAAGTACTAATTTGTGGGATTTGGAAGCTTTCCCAACCTCAGAAGCTGTGGTATAGCAGAGCATAAAATTCAGTTGTCTTGTTTTGCAACCCATAAACACTGGGCTCTAGAAAAGACTGTGAAATGATTTGATGTTCAATCACTGCCTTAATGGAAAAAAAAGGTTAAGAGGTGGTTTTTTTAGGTATTTAAGGATCTAGTCACCAAATGTTTCTTTTTATATACTGATAGGATAGATGATATGTGGACTGGAAATATTTTAAGCTATTGAGGAAACTGTTGTGAGGGGAAGGGTTGCTACAGTCTCTGTGAAGGCCTATCAATGACCTTTCATGGTTATAATTTGAAATTACATTTTGTAACTAAACAGATGAGGGAAAAGGATTCAGAACAATTTCTTAAAGCCAGATTTGTGGTAAAGAGTGAAGAGAGTAATTATGTTTTTAGAATTCTGTTCTCTGCCACTTTGCCAAGATTACAAAAATCAAGAATCTATTAAGAATGAGAAGGTGGAAAAATTATACTAAATAGATATTTGCAAAAAATTCTGCTCAGCAAAAAGGAAGAGCTAGAGCAGGTGGTCCCTCTGACTTAGATACCCTAAGTCCTCATTCAAGTGCATTGTTAGTGCAGAACAAACACAAATCCTACTGTGCCTTGATATTTAGCCATGGCATTCATCATGGTTAAAAATGCGTATATTAGGCATTACTTAAAAAATATTTTTTGGGAAGGAAGACATAGTTTAAAAACATATGTAAGTATAAATATACATCTGAAGAGCTGCAGTGACTGCCTTTCTTTTGATTTCAGGCTCAGATTAACTTTTCTTTGTAAATCAATCTACATTTAAATTGAGTAAGGGAAAAGACCCTTACATTGACTTCAGTAAGGGGAAAGACAGATTGTTAGATTTTTAATAACAGCCAGTTATTCAGCAAGGCAGTTATACATGTGTGAATTGGAGAATACTGTAAACTGTTTTCTAGACTACCTTTTTCTATCTGTAAGGCTGTATAATCAGGCAGCTTGCCAGTCTTTCTAAAGGAGAGAATAATTGCATCTTTAGAAGTCACACAGTGGAGACACTACATTTTGATTAAGAGCAAGCACTCACTTTTCTCCCAGTGAAGGATCTTCACATGTGAAAATGCTCAACTAACCTAAAAACATATTCAACAATTAAAGCAAATTTGAAGAACCTAAATAATCAAGCAACGACATATTTGAAGTGCACCTGATACTGAATGAGGGAGCAAGACTACAGTTGTATTTAACAAAGTCTGGTTTAACAACAATGAGGGGAAGAGCCGATTATTATACGTCCTTTTTCCTGTCGCTTCTATATAACGGTTGACCCTGTGATGATTTTGTATTTCTGAAACAAATTCCTCATCCTGATAAGCACTGGGAAAGAGATTTCTAATACTAACTGGCTGGAGTTTCAGTTTATCTGGAAGAACAAAGGGTTAACTCAATCTTCTCTACCCTTCAAGTGCTGAAAGCCAAGAGTTTTCACTGCTTTCATTTGTAAGAGGAGCCTGATTGAATTTACTTCTGCTTCACTTTTAAAACTTCCTGGCTTTTCATTCACAAATCACACGTTTGTCTTCTCCCGGAAAAGCTTTGCCTTTGTTTTTGTGACCTACATTTGTAGGGCTCCTAATTAGCAGGCAGCACTGGGATCTGCTCTCCCTCAATAGCTCTGCTGCTTTGGGATCCAAAACTAAACAAAAAACATGTTGCTGAAATCTCATTGAAAGTAACTGCCTACTACTGGGCAGCACCTTTATGTGAACTACGTAAAACAAAAATGCATCATAACTGCAAATTTTCCCATATGTTGCATTCATGTCCTAGTCTAGCAGCTATTGAAGTTAATATGAGAAAGATCAAGCATAGAGGTGAGTTAAGTTTTCATCGTCCTTAAAATAAAAATGTACCAGCATTGTTTTGTACCAGTTTTGTTTCTCAAAACATTCCTCCCTGCGTTAGCCTTGGCAATCACTTCCTCAAGTCTCTCTTTTGTTTCAAAAATCTTTCCTTAGCCTCTGTAAATAAGCTGCTCATTATTATTACCTTTGTATCCAAATTATCGTTCTGGCTTATGACAAAGTGGCACAACATCCTACTTAAATAGCATTAGACCACACAAGAACTAAGTCTTCTCTGTTTCAGTTGTCAAAGTAAATAGGAGTTGGGCTGAATCTGGAATGCAACATTTGACTCTGCTTTTCATATTAAAAAACATGTTACATACTGTGGTGAATTGATATGAGCTGCTGCATTCAATTCAAACAACCAATTCCTCCCATCACAGAATCTTGTTACTTGCTTGATGACATTTTTAGACTTCTGCTATGACTGTCCTGTTGTGCCACGTTAGCGGCTGGTCAGCCTGACGCTTTGTCCCACAGCATAAGTAATGTCATTACCATTAGAACAAACAAAGTTTCCTTTTCTTGGGATTTGCCCTCTGCTTGGCTGCATACTCTGAGTTTGCTGTGCTTAAAGGCACCCTTTTTCTTTTACAAATTTGCTTATGATAAAGCTTTTTCCTAAATCTCACCACTTGCAACATTTCTAAAAATTTATAGGAACTTTAGCCACTGTACCTCAAAATCAAACTAAACCGAAATTAGCCAATGTGCTCAAAAAGTATTGGGAGATGCAGATGGTGACTGACTGATGTTTTTTACCCTAGGAATTCGAGATAGAAACACTTGGACCTGGAAGTAAGTACAATGTATCCCACAGTAATGTCTGTGCAATGTAAACCAGACACTTCAGGTTAGAACCAGGAGGACAGGAGACAGGTATGGAGACACTTAACTTCTAAGTAAACTTCCATCCAGAATATGAGACGTTCAGTCCTTCCCTGTTCCAGGATTAGCTAATAGTAGGGTAGAAAATTTGCGCTAGTGGCAAGACTGTCATGTTTCCAGAAACCATTTTCCTTGGGGTTTTTCCTGCTCTACCCATACTCCCATCATCTGGCACAAGAGTGGAAGGAATGGGCTGTATGTCAGGTAGCCATTCTGCCAGTCGTGCTTGTGTTTTCTGGGAAGCTGCAGGATTCATTGCATACGTGTTTTAAAAACAGAACGTCTTGCATCTACCAGATCCACTGTACATATACAAAACTACTTTTCTGTGTCTATCTGGTAGCTCCAAATTCTCTTGCAACAGGAGTCACTCTGTATCTGAATACTAAATCTGGCATACAGGCTGTGTGACATATTGTGCAGGGTCAGAAAAAGAGAGGCTGCTGCATACAGCCCTCTCCTAAGACTGTGCAAAGAGGACTGTTTGCAGCCTGGATGCATGTATGCATGCAGTGACTCATCCAGTCAAAAAGGTTGCACAGTGGAGACTAGAGGGGAATTGATGGTCGTGCTGAGGAGCCTCTATGGTGCCAAGAGAGACTTGGCCTAGATATCAGTCCCAGGGGCAAAAGGAGGAAATAATTCTGTTTTATTCAGTCATATGGTTTTAAGAAGGGGAGATGAAGTTCCATCTTTATTTAGATGGCTATTTAAGAGTCTTCAACAACATGGTAAAATTTCAGTAGCAGAAAATTAAATCTATTTCCTTATGAGGCAGTTTTCTTATTCAGATAGACAGATTAGTATGTGAATATGAGTGTTGCATTCTACCCCGGTTCTAACTCTGAGGCCGTTGGCTATAATAGGATGGTTAGCAGAATATTGGCTTCTTCTGCCTTGCATTCTTCAGTACGTTAGATGTGCTCCTCCTCACATAGGGAAATCATCCCCTAGCTCGGCTATGGTCGAATTGGCTACTCAGAGCTTTCAGACTTCAGACTTTTTGGTGTCTGCTTTCTGACAGAAACACAGGGCATGCTTATAAATCACAGTGGAGTTAAAGGTCTCCAAACTGATGTGTGCAGAGCAGTGCAGAGCAGCGCCAGGCAGAGATATGAAACTGAAGCTTAGAGCAACAGCATAGTGTTACGACGGCACTGCGGTCATACTAATACACTGTTCTAGAAGGAAAGGCTGACTGGCTCAGACCCAGAAATGCTAAAGCCAGTAAACTTCTCTGGTTTCTTCAAGAGACTCAGTCACCACCAGCTTGGGGCTTTTTGTGCCATATTTGATTTACGTAGGCATGTGCTTCTTTTCAGTTTTACAGTCACTAAGGGTCCTTGGACTTTACTGCTATTCTTCTCAAAGAATTTTGCCAGTGCCAGAAAGATTTTTTAGCAAATGCTGGCTGCTGAAAGAGAGTTCTTCGTCTTGAGCCTTACTTGTTCTGTCAGCTACTGAGCAGAGCATCTGTACAATGCATGTCTTGGGTGCGATTTTGTCTCTCTGTCTGCAGAGCATCTAAGCTCTCACAGTACTCAATGGAGACCTAGTCAGTGGAGTACAGGGAGATATTCAGCTGACCAGTCATAGGTGTTTGTTTTAGCTGAGCTGATTTTGGTCTCCCTGTAGGATTTTTAATATGTCATCCTGCACATTGTCTTCTCATGCTAATCCATTCTCTCAGAGCCGAAGTGACAGGTGTCGCAGGAGCAATACAGACCTGCAGTTACAAGAATTTCCACTGTTCAGGAATGATGCCTTGATGTTAGCTGTTTACCCTGAAATTGTCCTTTACCCTGAAATCACCTTTCATTCAACCACATTACGGCAAGAACAAGCAATACTTATCTGTGAAATCTGAAATAGCAGTTGCAAAGTTTTAGAAAGCCTAATACATGATAGAAATAAAATGATCCTTACTGAACTATTTCCTTCTGTGTGTCCAGCAGATGGATTATGGGTGCTCTGATTACCAGACCCAGTTTCAGAGTCTTTTGTACATGAATGTTAGCTTGTGTTTTCCATCTTCTGCAAACTCACCTAGAGATTTAATTCAAACCCCTTCTTTTTCTCTCCCTTTAAATGGAATTGATCCTTTTTTACAGGAGACAAATATAAGACTTTTTTTCCATTCTCTTTATTGACAATTACCACCTCTTTAGAAATCATAATTTCTCAGTGGAAAACCTAACATCCCAGTATGCCCTCCCGTGTAAGCCAAGAGGTTTGAAGCTCTTTACTTCCTTCTTCACTTCCCTCCTCCAAGAACATCAAGCAATTCTCATGTGGGTTTTCCAAACCCTGAATATTATTTTGACAGCCACAAAAAAATCTAATGCATAAATGAAGTTCTTGGCATGAAGTCTATTAGTGATTCTTGACTGAGATCAGAGAGAACAGGAAACAGCCACTCTGGAGGAATGACAGACTTGGCTTACTCTCCAGACTCACCTTACACGCCATAGATGCCATAGCAGCTTCTTAGATGCTTAGATGCCCAAGTGTGCTCAACAAGTTCTGCTCTTTTGCATTAGAATGAATTATGTTGGGTGAGAGCAACTGTGGGTGATGCTGAAGTGCACACATTGCCTACTTTAGTTCATAGTAAAGCTAATGTTTCTTTCTTCCCACCTTTTTTATGCCATAGCGCGCACAATTTATTACCATGCAGTAAAAAACCGCACCCTTTAAAACTCTGAAAATAAAGTTGCTCTCTTCCTGTCATCAAGACACTAATAGATATATACATTCACACACTTGAATGCAATGTTAACTGCAATAATAAGCGGGCAAGTGAAGCCAAATTGTTTAAAAGACTCCCAAACTCAGCAATTTTCAGCAGAGTTGGAACTTGCAGCTTGATTTCTCCTGTTTCATACAAGCTCCTGAGTCAGGAGGTAGTCTTTGTATGCAATTGAACTCAGACAGTACCTTTCCTAAATCACCTTCTGCGAACAACCAAATTCAGCAAGTGCTCCTGCTTTCTTCTGACCTCTGGTTCAGCTCACAGCATCTCCTTGGCAGTGAATGGAAAGTCTCCTACAACACTGACTGAATAATCAGAGAAAAATATCTCTATTTTCTTTGCTCTTTTTTAAATGAAAAACACTTTTCATGCATTTGGAGGCAATTCTATTTCCCATTTGCTAACAGAAATCTTGTTGATAGCTTTTACTCAAGAGTTTTTCCATAAACCTAGCCACATAGAGAGCTTAACTACAGGACAAGAGGCAACATTAGTATCGAAAAACCTACAATAGCTACTGAAACATACATGTTAATAAATATATTGAGAGTTTTTTCTTGGAGGTTTTTTTTTATTATTTTTGAGTGAAAGAATTCTGAGTTCTTCAGAAAACCTGAAGTTGAAACCTGCATTTGCTTCATACATACAGCAGTGACAAAGTGCACAGTAAAACTACCCTGACAGCAGTAGCAAGTGGGTTTTTTTTTTAAATAGATACTTAGTAAAGAACCTGAGTCCAGCCTAGGGTTAGCAAATGCAGTCTTTAAGTGCTTTATGTAAGAGTTTCATTTTAGACTTGTGTGACTCAAAATACACAGAAATGGATCTCCGAGTTGAATGCTCTATTTTTGTTTTATATTTATTTTGTCTATGTTTGTTGGTCATTCTATCATCAAGATCCTTCATCAGTTATAAAACATAAAGCACATACAGATTTCATATGCTGAAATTCCACATTGAAAGAATTCTGATTTGTCCTTACACCGTGATGAATGAAGGTTGGTTTTAGTAAAAGGGATACATATCTGCACTGCTGCTGTCTCTCACTTTTATCATGGATCTCATGTTTGAGATAAAGATATACTTTCTGGAGCCATTTTATTGCACAAGATCCCTGCTTCTATTGTGTTTTAAAATTTAATTTCTAGCCCTCCTAGTTTTGGCGAAGACACTCTCAAAGATTTTTAATGAAATGTTTTAAGCTGAGCAAAATTTCTGGGAGAGAGAGGAACTAGGAAGGTATTGCTTGAGAGCATACAAGGGGGAGGGAGGAAGGAAGAAACAAGTGGAGAGTTATAAGGTTTGCTGACTTACCTTCTTAGATCCAGCTAGTATGGTCTCTATGCCTGTGAGCTTGACAGCTAATGGGTATGTGTATGTTCATGCTCTGCTTTGCTTAATTCACATTTAATTATGAAAACTTTCATGCATTTAGTAGAGCAGGCTCATAAACCTGGATGGTTTACATTCCAGGTAAGCCCGTCTTTCATCCAAAATGGATATTCTTACACAAATAGATTTCACGAGTTAATTGAAAATAACATTTAGGTGGTTTTGGTTTACTCAGCTTCTAATACTGAATGAAATTTATTTTTGAAATGGAATTGCTCTCTGTGGTTTATCTTTTCATGTAAAGAGGCTACCTATGGTTTTTTTGAGAGTTTAGTATTGTTAACATAAAATTGCTATTTAGACTGTGTAAGTAGTCTGATTGGAAAGAAAACAAAAAAAGACAGATTTGGCCTTTGCCTCCTCTTGAATCCTTGTCTTACCAGAAGCCTGACACTGACAGTAGCACTGTTTTGTGTATGAAGCTAAGATGGCCAACACCCTGCCTGCAGATCTGGGCTGCCAGAGTAATGAAATGCATCTACAAACCACCACCAAATAACTGGAGGTGGTTCACATTTTTCATGTGACCTGGAGCAGCTGCATCGTGGTGATGGGGCATGTGTCTTGTCACTCTGACAGCAGATCTTTTGCTGTGTGGCCTGATCACTCGTGGTCTGTGCTGCAGGAGCCAGGCTGAAACAGATCTGTGGTAACAACGGTTTTGATTTTGTGTGATGCCTTCTAAGCATGGTGAGGCAGAGGCATCAAGCCCTGGAATACCTGTACAAAAAAGTTACGTGACCTACCACAGCCCAAAGACTAGGCTCTAACGTACAAGGTCTTCCAGGGTTAAGTTTATGATGAAATATATACCCCACAAAGAAGCTTTGCCAAAATGTGTGAAGCACTATGTTTTCAAGCTGTCTTATTAATTGTTCTCTTCTATAAAAAGGTTTTATTGTTTAACTTTCTGTATGGGACCAGATGCTGATATGATGGTTAGATGATCTGGTCTGATAGACACCAGCTGTGAATTTGATCTGTAGTTTGTTCAGAAGCTGTGCTGAGAAAATCATCTGGATTCTAGTCTCCTTATGCCCTTATGTGCACTCTTTGTTTCTACAGCATTTTGGCTTTGTAAGGGAATGAGAAGATTTCACTACCTAACAAAGAAGGCTTTGATTGGGGCCTGGATAACAGAGTCCAAAATTAATGTCCTTAACAATGATGCTTTGTTCTCTGAATCTTTTACTTTTTCAGATGGAAGAAAGTTAAATATAACCTGGATGAGGCTATTCTAAAGAACTACATTCCAACATTTGACTAACTACATTTTTTGCTTGGTTTTCTGTGGAACATAATTTATGCAACCACTCTCTCTGAAAGTCTGCACCCAGGCTCTTGGCTAATTTCAACCCAGGTTGATAGAGGAAAAACATTTAGAGATAACTTCCTTTTCATAAATTTTGTTCAAATAGACACTTGTGTAAAGGACATGAGTCCTAAAAGTGTTTGGCGTGAACATAAGATCACAGTATAGTTCAGTCTGGACCAGAGCTCATGAAGCCAACTGATCTAAACCCCTTCTCCAACCAGGTCTAAACAAATCAATTTTTTCAGTTGAGCCTTGAATACATCTGAAGATAAAGATGCCATAATGTCTCTGCATGTTCTGTTCATATATTTTACGATCCCAATGGTTAAAAAAAATAAATCCTGATATGCAATTGAAATTTCCAGTGTTCCAACCTGTGTCTTTTACTTCTTGTCCCATTGCTGTGTACCTCGGACAAGACTCTGGCTCTGTCTTCTCTGTATCATCTGATCAGATGTACAAAACTGCAGTGTAAATTCAACTTTTGTCATATACAATTTGGTGTTAGTACATACTGAGTAGAATTGATTGAGAAATATAGCAATTTATAAATACCAGCATTGATATAAATAGGTTTGGTTAGCAGCCAGTATGAAAGTTTTATGTAATAGAAGAATCAATAGATTCTTCAGATTTGTGCTCATGCATCCAGAAATTTTAACGAATTTTAACGTAAATGCAAAAAGATGTCTGTAGAATATCTGCTGTTTGTTTTTTTTTTAACCAAAAGGCTCATGATCTGTAAATATTTGAAGGTTATGAACTGACAAGTACCAATCATGTACCACAAATGAGAGATGATTGAAATAAACAATTCCCTAGTAATCACGTATGTGACAGCTAAGTTTTATGTCTTCATTGCTGCCAACTTTGAAGGGGTTAAGAATTGATTTTTGAAAATACACATTAAAAAAACAAAAAAACAAAGCAAACAAAAAGCCCAGATTACCTGCTGATCACCGTAAATTCTTTTCGTGTTCTTTTTGGTGCAATTGATAATGGCTTTCTAAAAGTGTGGCAGGCATTATCTTCTTCTTATCAGACCTTCCAGATTAGCATTTATCCTGGTCCTGGTACATTTGTCAGAACTGAATGGTGTGGTCACTAAAATTAAATGGCCAAACAACACTTAGGAAATGAAGTGGTTAGTAGACTTGGAAGTTGTGGTAAATCATCTAGGAAAACCTGATACAGGTATTTTAATTAGGATAAATCCCAAGATTCTTCATCTCAGTTGAGTTCTCTTTGATCTCTGCTAGTACAATGCATAAATATTTGAACCATGTATTTTAAACTCACACTTTAAACACAGAAAATGTTTAAAAATGGGCTAAATAAACAATTTCTCATACTACATAGAATTTATTTCTTGTAGAAGCAATCCTATCAATAATAAAATATATTTTACAAGAGATAAGAAATGTGGAAAAGCAAAGGGAAACAAGTCATTACTCACAATAAAAGCATCATTAGCATAAAGAGATCAGCAGGCTTTAATCTTTGTGTATTATTCTTATATTGTAAAATAATAATACTCTTATTGCTGAAATACAGCTGAACAGCCACAATGCAAGTAAGCTCTCAAATACGTGTATCTTCAGGTAAGGTCACAAAGAGGCAAAGGCAGCTTACCAGTAGAAAATAAGAGAAATTCTTCTGGTTTAGTGATATTTGCAGTAGAAACCAACAAACGTCTGCATTAGATGTTTTCCTTACCATGCTTGAACACTGGAAACCCATTCTCATTCATATGACATGCGATATAGGGATAAATAAATAATTGCCTTTACAAAATAACAGTTGACATTTTTACTGCAGATTATATTTTCCTTTCACGGTTAATTATTTGTTTTATTTACTACTGGTATTGCAGTTATTTGGCTGTGAATTTTCCTGAAATTGTGCAGGAAGTTGAATTTAGACTCTCACGGTGGAATCTGATATAGCGAGATTTGAGCAGTATATGTGAATTTTGTTTTCTTTCTAACTAAATATAATAGTTAATACAGTCAATAGTACAAGTATGCTGAATACTGTAAGTGAAGTGCGGCACAAGGAGCTGTAGTATTTACAAGCTGGTGCATATTCTAGACAATTATTGCTACATGCTGTCGTCTTTAGATGTTCCCCTACAGCTTACAAAATAAGGCTTCACAATAGACTTACATTTCTTTGCCTTTGATTAACCAAACAAAAGGCAATGAATGAACAGCTAGTATTTTACTTCAGACTTTATCAAGATTTAGCTTGCCAAGCCTCAGTCTGCATTGACTTGACTTCCAGTCAGCAGCCCTACTGAATATAATGCAAATCGATATTCTCTGAGCTCTCTTTATCACATTGCTAAGAGTGTCTGTGAGATTGAAAAGCTCATAAAACATGTCATAATGAAGGGTCTGGAAGCTGAAATCTTCCCACCCTCAATATTCATTGTGCCTCTTTCTTTACTTCTACACCTTGCAGAGAGCATAATCAGTAAGAGCTCTGCAGGAGCCTTTTCAATCTCTACAATGTCTTTACCATTGGAATTGGAAAGAAATTTTAGAGACAAACCTGAAATAACCTGACCACTTTTCTGTAAACTGTTACTGCTACTTTTGAGTAGAACGTGGAGTTTAATTTATATATCACAGAGATAAAGGATGTTAACTAATGCTTGGACACATCCCACTCCTGTCCACATAAAGGGTAATTTATCAAAGTCATGACCATACACTATTTAAAGACCAGCCAAGCAAGGAGCTGGAGGCCTTTGAGACTGCACACAGGAAAAGCAAATAAGGAACCTGGTTAATATTTTATGTTCTGCATAAGAACGGTTTGAATTATGATTTCTATCTGTAAGTCAAAATAAGAGCTGGGGATTGAGGGGAGAGAGCAGCAAGCTGAACATGAAAATTCATGCCCTACTCCTGAATCTTGGTAGCTTTGTGAAACTCTAGAAGATTAGTTTTCTTCCATGGAAAACTTGTCCTACTGGTAATTTTGGAGATGGTATGAAATTTCACTGCTTTAAATTGGTCTGCAAGATCTAATATAGTCAATTTTAACATCAGCAAAGGTGGATTTTCTTGGAAACAGGCAGCCTATAGAGTGGGTTACCAGATCTTATGCTTCACTAACTCAAACAAATACATTTTGTAGTGTCTTTTGTTAACCGCACCATGAATGCAATAAGTATTTTTGTCTTCAGAATGTCTTTAGAAAATGGTTACAGAATGGCACTTCTCTGAGAATTAGAAATCTTTAACCTGAAGCCTAAACACAGAATTGGATTAATTGTTTCCGGTTGCTCTTATCCAGTTTGCTTTAGTATTTTTAACCCACATGTAGTAAACCTGATAAGTTCATAGAGAGAAATCATGTCAGCTCAGCCTTGTTTTTCAAGATGAAAACCCAAAGTGTTTTGGCTGCTCTCATAAGAAAGGCTTTCCACTCTTATGATAATGATAATGAAAGGGGCACTTCTCAATATACCTTTCACTTTGAATTTATCTTTTCCAACTGGTGAGATTTTTATGCAGTACTCCTCCTCAGCCTGGGCAAGAGTCCTGGTAGTTAGGTAGCTAGTTGGACTGGATGACCTTTAAAGGTCCCTTCCAATGCAAACTCTTCCATGATTCTATGAGAATGTCAGCAGTTTCTCTGAACTGTACTGCAAATACTTCAGCTTATGGACCCTGATGTGATTGGTTTTTCAGTTGCACAATGCTAGCAACTCCCAGTAATTCTACATCAACTAATATACACAAGTGTATTTTTCTTAATATTAATTTCCAAATTATGTACTCTTGAATCATAGCAGAAATTCCAGGTAGTAGTGGCAAAAGTCCAGATTCAACCTGCTACACAACAAACTAAATTAATGCCAACCACAGTCTCAAATGACCCTCCATAAACACCTGCCTGCAGAGTGAGCTCAGGAGAACAGCTGTCCTGTTTTAGGTGTTTCAGTGAAGTGCCTGGACTTAAGTGGGATTAATCTAGGTTTAACTGTATAATCTTAACTAAAAAGTAATGAATCATGCATTTTGTGATTATCACCACAAAAGGCTTTATAAAGGTGTGAACTTACATAAAATCTTTTGATATTTAAATACAGGTTTTCAATAATCAAGATATTTATTTAAAACACTTTCATGTTTAATAAAAAATAAATTTTTACTTGAGCCATTTTGAAAGATTGAGGAAAAGGGAAATTTTCTATAAATTATACATGACAGGATAAACATTTTAATTATATTTCCATCTGCCATCTAGTCTGCTGCACTCCTAGATTTCTTTCTCAATGGGACTGAACATACCTATGATGAGAAATTGTTCTCTTTTTCTTCTTGCTGTATTTTCATTCTGCATATCCTTTTCCTTTGGCTTTTTTACCACAATATCTGAAACTAAGCAAATTACTAAAATATTTTGGGAACTTTCTAACGTTACAGCATTTTAAAATTCTCCACTAAATCTCACTAACAGGCACTAAATTAATTCGGCTGAAAACTCATAGAATATATTTTATAATGTGGAAAAAAATTTTCTAAATTCTTAGCAACATTTTATGTTAATTGACGTCTAATAGATGATGACATTTCAATACCTCTGAACTTCTTACAGGCTGATGCTGTGGAAAGAGACTGTGGACCAGGCTGATACTGATTTCTTTCTAATAATGTGGAAAGTAATTTTTTAAACATCTGAATTCTTACCAGGCAAGCAGCATTTGTATTGCTCTGTATAATGGCGTAGAGGCTTCATTTCTATTAGAAGTGCAAGTATGAGTTGGTTATCATCAATCAAAGGAATGTATCAGTATGTTTAGTACCATACTGACCTAAACAACTGTGTTTCTGGAGGAAAAAGAATAACAAAAACTAGAATACTTGGAAAAAGCTGTCCTTTTCACAGTCCCTGTGCCCTCCACAGTCTCATCTGTCTTCATATCAAACACAGCTGCAGTGTTGTTACAGATGAAAAAGGTGTATATGATTTTGTACAAATGTCTTAGAGCATTCGTAGAAAGTCTTAGCCTCCTTGAATCTAAGGGGAGTGTTGGCCTGGACTGCAGTGGGTCACCTTTCAGCAACAGCCTGCCGTGCTGCCTTCTCCTTGCTGCTTCCCTCACACTGAAGTGATGACTAACACAACAAGGAAAGAGAGGGGTGTGCAAACATATATTTGAGGTATTTTTTCAAATATTTCAAGGGTGAGACATGGTAAGAAACCATGTTTCTCTTAAGAGAAAGAGCCTGAAGGGAAACGCCGAGCTACTGAAGAAACACTCTGGAATGCCTTCGGAGTTGCATACACACTTTCAAGAGCAAAAACCCAGAAAGTTTAGAGGAGAAAGTTTAGAAAGTAGAGAGAAAGGAAAAAAAAAGAAAAGAAAGAAAAGGAGAAAGTTTAGAGCTCTGAATGTTGCTGGTCACTGATAAAAACAGTCTTCTGCTTTGGATTTTTAAAATATTGTCGTACTCGGTACTGTTCAATAACTCTAATTTGGCCATTAAATTTCTGTCACCTTTGCACTTTCCTAATGATTGCGACAAAATGCTGTCTGTAATCAGCAAGCCTCAATCGTTTGGGGAATAATTTGAATAAATAATCAAGTCTGCATCTCATCCGTCACCTTGACTGATTTCTCTATTCCCTGTTCACCTCTTCACGACATTTGGCAGGTCACTTGATATAAAATATGCAAACAGTGAAGTGAAATAGCCCAAATCTGTTGAAATAAGCTGACTGAACCTGTCGTCTTAAAGTAGCTATGCATCTTTGCATTGCAAGCACATATATTTTCTGTAAGCTTTTTTTCCTTGTCAGGTTTACCTTGACTAGGATGGTATTTGTCCCTTTTATAGAGCTTGTACTTAGAAATCTACTCCACATGAACATGAGTATTGCCTGTTTAATGTCTTGGATAGGTAAATTCTAAAGGATTAGAATAAAGGAAGAGTGATCAGGAAGAAAGTGATAGGGGAATCAAAGGATGGAAGAAAGCAATTAAAGGGATGTGAGGTTGGAAATTAAACTGATGAAAAAAAGCATGTAGAATTTATCTTCTGTTTCAATGAAATTAATGTAGATACCTTTAATAGGGTTAAATAGGTCTAAAACTGAGTTGCATTAAGGGTGCCTCCAGACGGGATCATCTGAGTATTTCCAGGCCTATTTGGGCACTTACTGACACTCTGCTATCCACCCGCCTCTCTGCCAGACTCTCTGCCCTGGTTGCGTACCGGGTAGCAGCCAGCACACACCAGCTCCCCTGCAGCTGGCTGCTGCAGAGCTCAGCCTGGTGTACAGGCACAAAGCTAAATCAGAGTCGGTTCAAAGTAGCGTGCTGGGCTGCAAATGGTGGTGCTGAGATCTGGGTGTATGTTCATTTCTGCCAGCGGTAGCGTGTGTGGCAGAGGGCCCCTTTAGCAGAGTGGCAGGATACCAGCTGGGAATAGCAACCTCCAAAACAGCAGGAGTTCACTTGGAAGCTCCTTAAGATTAGTGTCTTCATACAGGTAAATTGATCTGAATATCTCCCTAGGAAACCTACATGTAAACTGTTCTTTGTTTTTTTCACCCCCTTAGGCTATACTCCTGTCTCCTCCTCGTTTCATGGTCTTCATTTTCCTGCACTAGTATGTTTGCACACATTCGTGTTTCTTACGTGCCTATGAAAGAAAAAGAGATTGAGTCAGGAGGTGTTAGTATTTAATAAAGCTCAGCATCAAACTGCTGTAGGGTATGGGCTTTTTTCTGTTAGATTCTGTAAAGAAACATACATTAGGGCCAAATTTACCATACTGTTTAATCAGGAATGGTTCTGGTCTGCATAGGTGCTAGAACATAACAGTGGTCACCTGTGAAATACCTGGGTGATTAAAGGTCAAAGTCTCACCTGTTCTCCACAAGCAGTCCTGATTCCAGAATTTAGGCTTTAAAGTATGAAATCAGACTGATTTGGGGAGATACAAACACTGGTTTACATTTCTATATGTAACTCAAAGCAACTTTTTCTCTAATAGCACAGCCCAGAACCCACCCTAATTGCTCATTTCTGCCTTTCCTGTCTCTGTGATAGTTGCATTATAAACCAAACCATTTAAACAGTGTAATTTCAAAATAACCCCACCAAAACAGGAGTGCTTGGAAAGTCTTTTTCAGTGATCATTTTCATTACCAGTATGGACTCAGCTGTGCCATTAAAGATAATACTCATGAAGCTGCGTCTCCAGTCACAGAGAGAGTGGTTACCCAGGCTTATCTCAGCAGCGGGGATGCCTTATGCAGGCATCAGCCTGACTGCTCATTCCTGTCTACTGCCTGCACTTCTGAGATACAACCAACAAACAGGATATCAAATATTTTCCAGCTGGAAAAGAAATATATATTCCCTCCACCCCTTATTTTCCAGGACACTTTCAGCCATCCACACCCAGTATGTCCTGTGGCTGCACAACCGTCTGCACATAAAGGAGGAATGAATGGGGAAGATTTCCTAAAGCAGCCAAAGAAGTACCATCTCTAAAGACATAACACAGATTGAAAAGTGGGATGAGCTACCCTAACAAATTTTGTGTTGCCATGGCTGTATTGTTACCAGGAGCCACCACATACAGCTAAGCTGCTTGTCTATGTCTAGATTATACTGCAGTATAGGCATGCACAATGTATGAAGTTGTTTCTTAGGTCAACAAAAAAAATATATTCCACTTGTGAATTATTTGACTTTTATTATGCTGGATAACAAATTTGTACAAACTTTCACTATATCAAAAAGATGCAAATACATAAACCATGAAAATTATTCAATAATTTTATACAAATAGAATTCAATATAACATGATTTAAAGTAAACATGCTTTTCATCTTCAAAGTTTCCATCTCCAGGTATTTCATGATGAATTGTAATAAAACAATAATAAAAAAAGAAGAAAAAATCTACTTCTTTTGGGAAGATGTGTTCATAAAAGCAAACTAATAAGTTAGCAAGGTATGATATATATCATAAAACAACTGATACTCACTGTTGGAAATCTTCATAAAAATGACATACACTTTTGTTTGACAAATAGTTTATTGCATGTCTCACAGCTATTAAATAATTCCCAGTTTAATTTTTGTTGTGTCCTAAACAGTCAATAGTAAAGATTTTATTCCCTTGGTCTCATATTTTCATCTATACTCACAAAGAAAACTTAGAGGTTTTGTGTTGTTGCCTTTTTCATTTTATATGCAGAATACAGTAACTTTTTACCCTGAGGCTCAGTTCTTGGGATATATGGTGACAAACTTCCAAGTAATCAGATAAGTATATTACAGTATTCTGCATATCCTACCCTCTCTTCCAGGCCAAATATCTGGAATGCATGACAATAAGGAAGCTCATGGTGATACAGTTAAGAATTCATTTTTTATCTCTTTCCACTTTCCCATATTGTATGGTGAGCTCCTTAGACTAATTCTGGGTCTTATCAACATCATCCAGAATTGTATGGCTTTCTTTTAAATGTACCAAAACACGAAGACCTACCTTAGCATGTCACAGGTGGATTAGTCAGATATCAGAAGGGGGTATCAGGGGACCTTCCCTGTGACTGCAAACCACAAATTACCTGGGACACCTGCATAGGCTGTAAGCCTTGTCATTAATACTTGACGTCGTGCTCCTTCTGAGGCACTCCTTTGCTACTTGATAGGGAAATACTCCTTATAGCTGGTACTTTAATATTTTGTGAGTTTTCTGTCAGATAACAGAGAATATTGTTGATGCGTCCCTGGTGCTCTCCAATGTGGAAGCCACACCTTGTGCTGGTCAGGGTGTCGGGACTGCCTTGAACTCAGGGGCCCCCAGATGGGAACCTGTGTGCCACTCTGCTTCATTTCTGGACCCTCGTCAGATGGAGGCAAGAAATAGAAACACAGCTGCTTACTGCAGGGTCATCCGAGCCATGTACAAAAGCACTTGGAGAACTTTCAGGTCAAATTGGGATGTCCCTTATTAGGGTAAGTGACTGAGCAAAGGCTTGCTAGATTAATGTTGAATGTTGAACCTGACTTCTGCTCTGGCCATAATTTTCAACATGTTAGAGCAGCTGAAATGTATGTGACTAAACAGAAATAAAAGAAGTCTGCAGAGACAAAATGCTTGATCCACTGATTGAAATTCATAGGAAAGTTTCTGTTGATTTTAACAGAGATAAAATTAGATCCCAAATAAGTAATTAAGTAGCATAAACCTTGGAAGCAACCTTTGTCTGCAGTGAATTATAAACAGTGGTAAAATGCAAGTGGCTAGAAACTGGCCCTTTTCTATTTAATCTTACCATACCTCTGTAACACCTGACCACCTTTCTCTAGTGTGACATGGTTAACCATCTGTCAGATTGTGGTTCCATAGTCATTATTACTGGATTTATGTATTACTACATCACTTCCTAGTATAACAGTAGTCTAAAATAAGGCTGGCATATGCTAGCCTTATAGTTAGATTAGGCAAAATATGTAATATGTCATTTATACTAGAGAATGGAGAACACCTGATCCAAGACCAAGTTAGCCAGTCAGAAATTCAGAATGAAGTCTGAACTACCAGACTGATACACTAAATCAGAGCTGTAGTGTGGCCACAGTGGCTGGAATCTAGTACTAGGATCCCTTATGCCGAATTTACTATGTTGTTGAAACTGAGCCTCATTGGCTTATTCCCTTGAGATAAATGAACATAGGCATGAAGGATTTTATTTCGTAAGGGGATGAAAACAATTTAATGTTAGGAAGCATCACAAAAAAAGTCAATAATATGTTTTATAGTTCATTTGTTTGAAGTCTTTCAACACCAGCTTGTAGCTCTGTCATCCTTCACTGCAATATATTTTAAAGCTCAGTCAGGTGCTCCTGGCTTGATATCAGTATTTTTAAATGTTTGCTTGCTTAGACTGCGATAATACTGTCTTGAGAAAAGAGAAAATGAAAAGAAGCGTTACAGTTGTCCTAGAAAAAAGGTGATGGTACTACTCAATGCTCATATATAATTTCAGTTAGATAATTAATACTAACATATCTTTTGATAGAGTGCTTTCATTAACCTGTAGCTCTCAATTTCTGTTACAAAACACCACAACCTTTGTCTTGAAGATAGGAAAACCGAGAGTCAAAGAAGCTTAAATGACTTGTTTAGGCCAGCGCTGTGAGTCAGCATTACTGCCAAGCAGGAAAACAAGACCTTCCATGTTTCCATGGTAGTACATAGCGTATTACAAAACGTTAGTCCTCTGGTCAATATTGTATAATGTGTTATAATGCTTCATTTGGTCTCTGTTATCATTTCCAACACACTGCATCTGAGTCATGTTGCAAAGATCTTTCAGTTATGTCTTCAACAGACTTACATAGTAAAGTACTGAAGTGAACTTTTTTCCACCCAATTGACAAACTAAAAAAAATCAATGTACTGAATCTGTCAATCCTGATACTCACTAGTGTCAAAGTAATATGAATTTTCGCAGCATTTCAATGTGCAGGTTGTAGGTGAATATGAAATTTTAAGGTTGGCTTCTGGGAAATGGGAAAACCGAAAGCAGTATCACTTATAAATTTGCTTTCACTAGGGAGATTAGGAAGTTTAAGTAAAACACATGTTTCCTAAAAATAGCAGAAAAACTGCTGTGCTATTGTGTTTCTTGTGTTTGCTAATGTCAATTTAGCTTTTTCTCAGCTAACAGCTGTCCTGGCACCTTGTTCAAATTCTGAGTGCAAAACGAAAAACATGCTGTTTTCTTCATGATGGAATCACCTGTGTGGTATCACTACACAGATGGAAGAGAGAGATGGAAGAGGAAGTGCAGGGAGCATATTAAAAAAAACCCAAACAAATCCAACAGCTCTTTCTTGCCTATCTTATATAATTTTTCATAGGCTGAAAACTACTCAGTCAAATGTCCTTTTCTTTCTAGCAAGATGAAGGTCTATTCTTTACCCTGTTTGGAAGCCAGCACACCAGACAGAAGTCTACAGAATGAACACTCAAGTGAACATATCACTTGTACTGACCAAATTATAGGCTTACCAGTATAGCACAGGAATTTGTGTGACCCCCAATCAGTTGTTTTCACTGTTCTATTTGTAATCCAAGATATTTCAGAGCTCAGATTTACAAATCGAGCCCATCAAATAGTTAGAGCACAATAAAGGTATCGGCAAACTGTGTGATGAGAAGGTAGCCATGGCTAAGAACCATCAGGAGCACGAAATTTTGAATCTAGCTGTGGTACAGATGCCAAAACATCATGTAAACTTATCCTGAAAGAAATATTTGGTTTTCTCTAGTTCTTTGTTTTATGATTTACAAAAAAACATGCTAGTTTGAGAACAGATAGGTGGTATTTTCTGAAGTAAATAATTATAGTTGTACCACAGAAGGCATTGACAGGCCCTCTGAAGCAAAATTAAAGAAAGAGCTCTTCATCCACTGTAGATATGCAGTTTTAGCATGTCCATCCTGGGATTTCTCTTAAAAGTTTGCATAAAAAAAAAAAAGCAAGAAAAAAATTAAAATTGCAGGAAAGAATGTGATAGTTACTGATTATGGATTGGTTTTGTATGTAGGAAACGATACAGTAAATTGCAAGTCATATTCATTGTCAACAACAGTTCAGTGAAATTTCTGCTATCCTAAATTAGATAGTTGTTAAAAGCTGCTGCTAAGATTGTCAGCAAGAGGAAATTATTTTACCTCTGTCCAGAAATCAAATGGTTACAGAGGGAAAATACTACGACCTTGAAGACTGAGTTATGTTTCTTAAACCAGTGACAAAATTTATGAAAAGTTGGTTTCAGACAGCCTTTTTAATAGAGTTTTGCATCTGAAGTTAATGTCAGTGTCTAAGGTGTAGGCATCATGGAGACAGCAGCACCTTGGCTCTCTGACCATTAAAAATGTAAGGAATTAATGCTATTCAGGAATAGGTTCTACTACCGTGTCTAAACTAAAGACACAATCATATACATACAGACATTTCAATCACTTTAAAAGAGTCAATACAAAACCTGAAAACCGTAACATCTGACATGAAAACATTCTTATTTCTTTGAAAATAAAGACAGAATATTAAAAAAGAAAACTGGCGCTAAACAAGTTGCACAAACTGTATTTTATACAACATTCAAGCTAAATTTTAAATCAAGTACTACTAAACTCAGTGGGACTCATATATCTGAGAAAAACATTTTTCCTAGCTGTCTCTTCATATTGTCCACTGGTACACCACTGTTATAAAAATGAAATTATTAAAAATTAATATATATCATGTATTACATAAATCACAATATTCCTTGAAGAATATTTTTAATTGTAATTTGTCAAGCTACAGAAATGCAGGAATAAAAGGTATGACCTTAAAATTATGTTATTTATATCTGTATAGAGACAAGTAATATATATATATATAGAAACATTCACCGAAACTTCTGGTCTGTAATTCCCTGTCAATGTCAATGCAAACTGCCCATACTTATCCCAGCATATTGTCTGCTTTTTCCATTCTGTTCTTTTATAGAAACTTGTAACATAAAAAAGCCTCTCTGCATCTCTTGTCAGGAGGTGCAATGTTCAATTTCCCCCTGCTTTGTTTTGGCTTTCAGCCCCACTTCAGATGTACTCTCCTTATTAAGACAGAGATGTGGAAAGGACTTTCAGAGGTCATCTGGTCCAAGGTGGGATATATGAAACCTACGTCACTGCTGACATTCACAGAAAATAAGGGCGGTGATTGCACATCCTCCCTGCGCAATCTACTACAGCACTTAACTGCCCCTCAGATTGACAAGTTTCTTCCCAAAGGCTGCGTTAGATCTGTACTGCTGCAAACCCGTTCCCTAAAATTGTCTCTACGTTGGGGAAGGAGAACAAGTTATTTCCTTTTTCTTTTCAACATCCTTTCATATTTGGAGATTATTATCGTATCTTCCCTCAGTCTTCTTTATTCTGAGAAACTGTTGCCTTCAGTGTTTCCTGGCAAGGCTGTACCTTGTAGTGAACCTTGCTGCTCACATCTGAACTTGCTACAAATCCATCTCAAGTGTCTCAGACCAGATATATCAATTCAACTAGTCCTAGCCAATGCTGAGCAGGGTGGAAAAACTAATCCATGCTTTGTGATCTGGACTCCTGTTTGTAAATGCCAGTATGAAATTGAATTTTTTCAAGATAGCACACCACTACAGATTTGTGTTCAGCTTACGATACACTTGTGTGGTTCTTTCCTTAAAGAATCAGTACTGCATCAGCTGTTCCATGTGTGTTATTTTGCAGTTAATAATTCTACCTAAGTTCAGAACCTCATATTAGTGCATATGGAATTGAAGTAGCTGAAGAGAGCATACATTTCTGGATGCAGGAGACTCTTTCAAAGATCCTAATTCAATAAATACATCCTTCCAGTTAGACTGCAGATTAATGGCAACTGCTGTTCTGGTTTTCTGACATTTTTTGTCATCAGTCTACAGATTTTTCCTCCGGACCTGATTTCCCTAACTGGTTAATGTGAATGGCACGTGACAGTCAAAAGCTACATTACATACAAGCTATATAACATCTCCTGCTTTCCTTCTGTCCACAAGATCTCTTACCTTATCATAGAAGAAAATTAGATTGATTTGACACAATTTGTTCTTGACAAATCCCTGCTGGCTGTTGTTCATCTCCCTTGTTATGTTCAAGGTGCTTACAGGCAGTTTGTCCCAGTGTTTTTCCAGGAATCTAAGCTGAGCTAGTTGGTCTGTAATTCTCTGGATCTGTCTTTCTCTCATTCTATCTCCTCTGTCTCTTTCTTTCCCTCTACTCCCTCATTGCCTCCCTGTTTATTAAACTAGACATTATATTTACCATTTCTAGCATTTTGAGGACTCGTCCCTTTCCCTGGGTTCCCAAAGAGAACAGACAATAGCTTAGTTTTCTAAGAGAGTTTATATGACTACATGTAGCCTTTTCAGAGCAGCTAATACTGAGATGCAAAGACTCAGGGCTACTCTAATATTTAATCTACCTCCACACCCCAAAGTACCTCAGTTAACTTCATATGAAGATGTATTTGTATTAAGATGTCAAACCACTTGCTGAAGCAGCTGAAGCTGCTTTTTCTTGTTGTACTGTTCTGGCTGCAAGGACGATGACCTGGAACAGAAGATGGGACTGACAAGCAGAGGTGTTGTTTTACACTGCTCCTGCCAGGCTCATCTGAGTTCAGTGTTACAAGCCCCAAATGTTGTTAAACCAGTGCTGCACATTAGCAACCTTACTGCAGCTAGGGCTTCAATGAAATGGAACAACACAAGACAATTCTTGCCCTTCTGGCGGCATCTGTGACCAGAGTTTCCTCCCACTTAGTTGTGAATCAGCTCTCTTTCCACTGGACTTTCCACACACTAATAACGTATTTACAGATGTTTTATTTTTCCTCTTTGTGGTCTTTTCTGATTGTACCATATTTCATGGCTTTGCTTTTCTAATTTTGTCCATACATACTTACACTGTTCTTTTATCCTTGTCCCTGATATACTGACCTAGTTTCCAATTTCTTCATGCTTCCTTTTTGTGTTTGAGGTTAATGAAGAGCAGAAGATTTAGCCAAGCTGATCTCTTGCATAAGATTAGTTTGTGATTGTGATCTTAATAGTGTTTCTGTGAGGAACTGCCAAATTTCCCTTTTTCTTTAGCCTTGTTTCTCAGGAGAACTAACCTAATAATTCTCTGAGGGCAGAGCTTTTCTCAGAAGCTTTTAACTCCATTTATTCTCCATTACTTGTATTTAAAACAATCTGTCCTGCTTCAGATGAGACAAATGGGACAAGCTGCCTAAATAAAAACAGTCAGGATCAAGTCTATGTATAAAATTCAGCTGTTGCCTGTGAAATAAGTCTTCAACATAAATTTGTTCAGGTAGGGTCTGATTTTAAAATGCTGGAATATATTTCAAAAGTAAAATGAGAAATCATGATTTGAGATGGCTGGACTTCTCAATTTCGCAAGAAGAACGTACAAATACTAGCTTTCCCTTTCAGCAATTTGAAAAAGTCAGTATTACAAGAAATAATGTGAAAAGTTACCCTGTTGCAAAAACAACTAATGCAATGCTGCTATTTTTCTACATTAAGAATTTTATTCTACATTTTATTCTCCCTGAAATGTGTGTTTCTTTGGGCTTTTGTGCCTTCACAACAGCTGTAAGGCTCTAAAGGAGATCACTTTTTAACATTAAATCCCATTAGGCATCATGTAAGCTTCTTTGATGTAGGATGTAATTTCTAGTATCCATATACGGACTCATAGCTTGCAGCAGTCAGCACCGCCACTTCGAAGTTATTATCATGGGTTTTACTTTTCGTAACTTTCTTTTAATCTTTGAAGTCTCTCCAGGGAAGTCAGTCATGTTTCTCAATGAAAAGTTGAAACATTAACAATCTTCTGAAAGTATTATATAAAAAATTTCAGTATTTTTAATAACATTGATTACTTAATTGCATTTCAAGTCCTAATATAAGAGTTTCCAATTTAAGGTAATGGGCTAATGGATTTCCCATAGCAATGTGTAACTAATGTTTTTTATTGCTGTGAAATGCTGCCCTGAACCCATCCAACATATTCTGAGAAGTTAATCAGGAAAAAAACATTTACTGCTCAGATACAGTCAAGACCCACAGAGTCACTCACGGAAGGTTGTATTGACTTTCATGCACACAGGTGAAGACCTTAATTATTCATCCGTCAGCTTTAACAGTTGCTATACTAGGTTACAAATATTTATATTAAAATCAGATTTTGGAAATTCATGGTAAGTTATTTAGGATTGAGACTAGTTTTTGAAGGTAAATGAGAGAAAGTGTATCTGGCATTATGGCTGGTCAGAAAGGAGGTGAAGCTGATTTCCTTTGGTCTGAATTCAGTCAACCATCAGAATATTGCAAGCGTGAACATTCACGGGTGTTTTTGCATCTTTTTTCTAATGAGGTCAAGTCTTCAGCACTCAAGATGGAAGTACTGAGCATGAAATATTTGACAAAACTAGTATAGGTTAACATTTCAATGAATAAAAACTGGCTCTGTTGCAAACATACTTTATTATATATGAAGTAACTTATCACTTTACATGAACATGTATTTCTGTAAGTTGCACGTATGTAAATTATAATCAGATATCCACTTTTTGGGAGGTCTTTAAATTCCCTTGACTTATACGATAAACTATTGACCAAGGCAAAAATGAGGTCAATATTTCTCCAAAGGGCAATAAATCTCTGTGCTCACTGAAACATAGTCAATTAAATGTAAACATACCTTAATGTAAAGGTAATATGGCTATCACAGGTCCTGAAAAATAAAGATATTTCATATTCCTTTCAATTGCACTGGCTGTTCTACAGACAAGGAACAAACGATTGTAATGAAAAGAAAAAAAGGAGAATTCTGTTAATGTGGCATTAATGGGCTTGCACAATTTTATCTTAAATAATAACTTATAGAATGTTAAAATCATCCTCTATAATGGCAAAGTAGCTACAGCTCTGCTATTTATGAAATTTGACTGAGGATGAGGCTCTGACTTTGTATGTATAATCAAGATCTGGCTTAGTCAGTTAGCTCCGGTCTCTGCCTGACACTCTGTTCAGTCATCTTCTGAGGTTCCAAAATAAGTGATAGTTTATCTTTAGTGTCCTGCTAAAAACTGCAGCAGTTCAGAAGCAAATCAGTGAGGTGCTTGACATCCAGGCCACTAGAGCAGAGCACACCACTAACCGTGGAAGCTTCCTGGAATGCCTCAAACTAAACTGCAAACGTGTGCTGACCAAAAGCTGGAGGGAAATTGCTGTTGTGATATTTCATCTGCCTTCAGACAGGGATTTCATTTTTACAAAACATTTTTCACTTGCATATGTGGGCTTTTTATGGAAGTCCTGGTTTTGCTGATATTCAAGGGGTTTCTGTGTTGTTTTTGCAGCTTCTAAACTCCCATCAGAGCTGAAGTTTCTTGTCTGAGCTCTTACTGATGTCACCTTGAGTTATTGTGATATACATCCATGCAGATAGTAAGTGGCTTTGGTCCCATGAACTCTGTGACAAACACAGAAATATCTCAAATGTTCCCAGACTCTATATTTAGTCAGTCACTGTTTATGGATACATGTTGGTTGTGAAAGGATAAAGTTTGACATTTTTGTGGCAGCAGAATAAAAAAATATATTTCTGTTTCTATCAGGTGGAAGAAATTTCACTTGGTTGCTTGGTGAGACCGAATGCAGTTCCTAAAATGACTAAGGAACTCTGCAAAGGAGTGATGCTATGATGCTAGTAACAAACTAAACCAGCCTGATATTCTGTCTTTTAAGGTACAATAACAAAATTCTCTCTGAGAGTAACACCAGTAAAAGATGAAATAGTTGGGAGGGAAGCTGGCACTCGGTGAGTGTAAGCCATGCTGAACGGGAACTACCATTTCAAGAAATCAGTGGGGCCATGATTTTGAGAAAGCTAGAGCAGTGAAGCTGACCTTATAAAAATATTCCCAGATGTAATTCTGGCTGTCTGGAGCAGGACTTTGCAGCTTCCAGGAAGTTTGTACTGGAGCAGCAAATACAGAACCCTTAAAAATGTACAGCATCTACCCTTTCCTGGGAAAGTTGTGTGTCTAAGTAACGTAATGTGGTTATATCAATGGCCTCTTCTGGGGAGTACAGTCTAACTGTTTTTAGCTTGCTTTGGTAAACACCTGCAACATATTCAGAAATCTACAGTAACACATTTGGAGGATTGGTGGGTTGACCTTGGCTCGACACCAGGTGCCTGCCAAAGCTGCTCTATCATTCCCCCGATCAACTAGACAGGGGGAGAGAAAAATGTGATGAGAGGTTCATGGGTCAAAATAAGGACAGGGAGAGATCACTCAGCAGTTACCATCACAGGCAAGACAGACTTGATTTGGGAAATTAATTTAACATATTACTAATCAAATCAGAGTAATGGGAAATAAAACCAAATCTTAAAAAACACTTTTCCTCCCACCTCCCTTCTTCCTGGGCTCAACTTCTCTCCTGATATTCTCTTACCTCCTCCCACCAAGCAGCACAGGGGGACAGGGAATGGAGGCTGCCATCAGCTCATCATATATTGTCTGCTGCTTATTCCTCTTCAGGGGGAGGGCTCCTCACACTCTTCCCCTGCTCCAGCATGGGGTCCATCCATGGTTGACAGTCCTCCATGAACTTCTCCAGCATGAGTATTTCCCACGGGCTACAGATCTTCATGAACTGCTCCAGCACAGGTCTCTCCCACAGGGTGCAGTCCTTCAGGAACAGACAGCACAGTGCGAGTCCCCCATGGGGTCACAAGCCCTGCCAGAAAACCTGCTCCAGAGTGGGCTCCTCTCTCCATAGGGCCACAGGCTCTGCCAGGAACTTGCTCCAGCATGGGCTAACCATGGGGTCAGTCTCCTTCAGGCATCCACCTGCTCTAATGTGGGGTCGTTAATGGGCTGCAGGTGGGTATCTTCTCCACCATTAACTTCACTGTCCTTGGTGTCTGCAGAGTTGTTTCTCCCACATTTTCTCACTCTCCTCTCCGTCTGTTGTTGCACAGCAGTTTTTTTTCCCTTCTTAAATATATTATCACAGAGGCACTACCACTGTGGCTGATGGGCTGATGACCAGCAGCGGGCCCATCTTGGAGCCAGCTGGCATTGGCTCTGTTGGACATGGGGTAAGCTTCTGGCATCTTCTTACAGAAGCTATCCCTATAGCCCTTGCTGCTACCAAAACCTTGCCACGCAAACCCAATACAGACAGGCAGTAAATGAAGAGTAAACAAGATTATAAGGGACATTGACTCGTAAAGATATACTAGGTCAACCGTTAGGAGCCCTGACCATGGCAGATTCACTGGGTGAAGTTCAGAGCATTAATTGTCACATGCATTGCTGGGAGTGGGGATGCTGGCAATACACACATATATATACCACATATACTCCTGTACTTGGCACTGGTGAGGCCACACCACGAATACTGTGTTGGGTTTTGGGCACCTCACTACAAGAAAGACATTGAGGTGCTAGAGCATGTCCAAAGAAGGGTAATAAAGCTGGTAAAGGGTCTAGAGCACAAGTCTTATGAGGAGCGGCTGAGGTAACTAGGGTTGTTTAGTCTGGAGAAAAGGAGGCTGAGGGGAGACCTTATTACTCTCTACAACCACCTGAAAGAAGTTTGTAACAAGGTGGGTGTTGGTCTCTTATCCGAAGTAACAAGTCACAGGACAAGAGGAAATTGCCTCAAGTTGTGCCAGGGAAGGTTTAGATCGGATACGAGGAGAAATTTCTTCACCATAAGGGCATTGGAACAGGCTGCCTAGGGAAGTGGTTGAGTCACCATCCCTGGAGGTATTTAAAAGATGTGTAGATGTGGTACTCAGGGACATGGTTTAGTCACGAACTTGGCAGTGCTAGGTTAACATTGGACTTGATGATCTTAAGGGTCTTTTCGAACCAAAATAATTCTGATTCTGTGATTATAATATAGAGATAGAGCTAGGGAGAAGGAGTAGGATCACATTAAGTCAGACCCACAATCTATGTTAACTAACTCATTTGTTAGGATGCCTCTTTTTGTGGGTGAAAATGAGATGAAATTCACATTACTGAGTGTACAGT